>MIQA02005441.1:0-25612 GCA_001887855.2 Sclerospora graminicola | reverse complement strand
TAAAGCAGCAGGCCCAGACGGAATCAGCAACGACTTTTATGAGGACTTCCAGGATATTCTAGTGGAGCCTCTTACGGAATTACAAGGAGAGACACCACCACCGTCTTTTCTCAGGGCTCTTGTCATCCCACTTCGAAAAAAGGGGGACTCATCAGACGCTTTGGATTACCGACCGATTTCGTTACTGCAGTCAAGTTATAAAATTTTCGCTAAAGTTTTAGCAACCAGACCACAAACATTTTTAGGATCCCTGATTGGCGGGACACAACAAGGATTTGTGCTTGGCCGCAAGATGGATAAAGCAGTAACAGATATGATGGCAACCCTAGCAAATACAGCCGGCACACAATCTGATACACAAGAAGACGGAGCAGGCATCTTATTTCTTGATTTTGCCAAAGCATATGACGCATTGGATCGGGATTATTTGTTCACGACCCTCACTCTTTTTGGATTTTCCAGTGAATTTGTACAATTAATGGTTAATTTACATAGTGGTACCTCTGCTGAATTTTTAGTGAACAAGGACAAATCTGCTCCGATGGACGTCACATCCGGGATTCGCCAAGGGTGTTCATTGGCACCACTACTGTTCATTATAGCGGTTGAACCCTTGGCGTTAGCTATTCTACAATCGTCTGATATCCAAGGCATAAAGCCGACGACGCAAGAGGGGGGTGGATTTCATACATTCTCAGCGTTTGTCGATGATTCGACTATCTTTTTACGAAAGGCGAGTCAAATTCAGCCAGCATTGGAACTCGTTCACCTATTTGGTAAGTTGTCAGGGTTGAAAATCCAGACAGCAAAAAGTAAATTCTTATTTTTGGACCCAACAGTGGAATTACTGGATTGGCATGGAATTCCCACAATTGCACCGGGTGAGACAGTCCGGTACCTAGGCTACGAAGTCGGGCATGCAAACTTGGGAGAGAAGAACTGGGCCTTACGGATCAGGAGTATCAAACGGAGAATGGCGACTGCGGCCAAATGTGGTATCTCGATGGTAGACAGAGTAACTTTGTTTAACTCTATTGTTGTGCCTGCAATTCTATTTACAGCAAAAGTGTTCGATCCGCATACGGACATTATGAGGAAACTCATTCAAATTCAAAAGAGCTTTTTTTGGACAAAACTGACGAACGACGAAATTCGGGTACGGCATAAGATTTCTCCAACCCTTTTGTATACGCCTAAACAAGCAGGAGGTTTGGGGTTGATAGCCTTACCTATAGCAATACGAGTTCAAAGGATGAAGGACGCGCTCAGGTGGTTACTTGCCAGATCATATATATATAAAGATGCTTGGCTTAACTGGAAAGGACTACTCCTACGAGGGCCAATTGGAAAGATTTCACCCCGTGCCAGAAAGCGTGAGAACCTGAAGGGTTACTACGCAACAAATGCCAAAAAGAAAACCCTTCAAGTGGAGTTAGGTTAGTCAATTGGACCGACTCCTGATCAAGTAAGCAGGCTGGATACTTATACGAGATCTCACTTACCCCAGCTTATGCGAAGTGCAACTCCAATAGGAGTAAGTCCGTCACGCGGCATGGAACCTGGACATATCCTTTCAATTGCAGCGGATGTTTCGAAAATCCCTCATCACGGATTTTTAACATCCCATTTGCAGGATTTCTGGGGCGCTTTCTCGTGGACAGACAATGCATGGATCCAGGATGAACGCATGCGAACATTGTCTCGACGGAAATTCTATAAGATTCCGGAAGTACCCATTGCTACTAGAACGAATTTCTAACAGTGTGTACACGTGGCAGGTACCACAAACAGAACATATTTCGCATACTAGCGCCAAGATTAAGAGATGGATGTGCGCCATAATATTAGCTTCCCCCAGGCCAATACATTGGACAGGCACCTCCAATAACTTTATTTCACTGTCCCTCACTTTTGTCTGACGTTCACTGGAGAAAACTAGACTCCGGCAGGGTGGAAGGCACACAAAAAGGGACAACACACACCACGCATCTGCAACAGCTAGAGGATGGAATTTTTTGGATCGTTCGATCTTCTACAGACCCAGATGTGGAAAAGTGGATAACGGCAAACAAAAAAAATGTGGTTTGTAAGCCGCATCCAGACTTACACGATTTCCCATGTTCTCTAGACGAAGATATACGCTCAATTTGGAGAATTCAAGCGTCTCTGAGAAAGCAAAGTAGGCGGCTGTACTATCATATCAAGCAATGGCCAACGACCTTCTACCTGTTTTGGAAAAATCGATCGACCGAAAACATGGCCGGGATCGCTGGTGGAAAACTCTCCAGGACCAATCCCCGAAGCAGATCTGGAAGAACAATCACATCTTATCGGATTATCAAGTGTGGGTGATATATAGGCTAACTACGCTGCAGCTAAACACCTTCTTTGTCCAAACTACAGGTATAGACTCGTGTATGACGTCTCATTGAACAGTGGACTGGATCGGCATCTATGGATGACGTCGTATCAAAGTATCAAGAAGAAATTGTCAAACGAAAGGCACCTGCAGATACTACATTTTTAGACACGGCGATGATGAAAATGTGTGGAATGGACATTCTGACATACCAAGGCCTGTTTCAAAGAGTCTGGTGGGGGATATGCAGTATTGCCCATGTGTGGATGTGGCAATTACGAAATCGGACGATTTTTGAAGGTCGATCCTACACGCAATGGGATCATGTCGAAACAATATGGTCGCATTGTAGGAATCAGTTATTTGCGGTCGCGGAGTACGAGAGTAAAATTCCAAGTTATCGAGAGGATGGTTTACGGTTTCTTCTATGTCTTCAGTACTTTTACAACATTCATCCAGCGCCACCGTCCCGAGCGGTGATGAGACATCGAAGTTCCCCACCCGACCTCACCCTGAGCCGAGGCTAAAAATTAGAGTGCAATAGTTTGCTTCAGTATCAGAAGTGTTTTATACCGGTGGTACTACCGGTTCCAATACTGCCAACAAATGTATAAAAGTTATTCCCATGAACAAGTCCCCTCTCTGGTTCCTTACTGTAGTGATTGTGTTCGCACGCTGCAGCGCTGAGTCGATCCCTGCCATAAACAAAACCTCGGGTTTCGCTGTGCCTCATAGTTTTCAAGGGAACGATGAAGCGCCACATGAAGAGCGAGAACCCTTCGCTATCGAATCGTTACTGTCGTCAGTAAAGATCGCCGAGGAGTCTTTACCTGGTGCTGTACATGATGTGAACATGGTGGATGTGCCGCAAATCAAAGAAAGCAACAAGGCAATCGCAATCCATAAAGCAACGATGATGGACGTATCTGAAATTAAAGAACGCAACGAAGTACTTGCGACACGGATGGAAACATTAGGAATTGACATCAATAGTGTCGTATTGATCACAGAAGCGTTAAAGTCGAAGCGTGAGAAATATTTCAGCGTTAACAATCTCGAGTGGATGGTTCTTGGAAAAGTATATTTTGAAAAGGACAAGCGTAGTACTGATTACAGAGTTGTGCACTCAGGAGAACTGTTTCGAGAGTTGAACATGGAAATCATTGACAAAGAGGAAATCAAGAAATGGGTTGAGAGGCTCTACAATTTTCATGTCGCTTCAGGAAACGTTTTTGGAAAGATGCTCTGGCTTTTACAACATCATAATGAACTCCATTTACACCTCGCGGATGCTGCGAAAATGGCTTTTGGGAGCGAATACTTGAATATAATAACTTTGCCGAGCTCTGGTCAGATATTAAACGCTGTGGGCGAACAGAATGTCGACAAAGATCTTTTGGAGTGTGTTTTACGGCAAGAAGAGGATATAAGGAAACGTAGAGCGCCGAGAGTTGGTCGAGGACGTTTTGATATCGAATCCGTCACGTCGTCAGTAAAGATCGCCGATGAGTCTCTTCCTCGCACAAGAGATGCAGCAACCATGATGGACGTATCTGAAATTAAAGAACGCAACAATGTACTTGCTACACGGATGGAAACATTGGGAATCGACATCGATGGTGTCGTATTGCTCACGGAAGCGTTAAGGTCTGATAAGCTTGAGAAATATTTCAGCCTTAACAATCTCGAGTGGATGGTTCTTGGAAAAGTATATTTTGAAAAGGACAAGCGTAGTACTGATTACAGAGTTTTGCTAGCAAAAGAAATGTTTCGAGAGTTGAACTTGAAAATCATTGACAAAGAGGAAATCAAGAAATGGGTAGAGAGGCTCTACAAATTTCATGTCTCCACAGGAAAAGTTTTTGGAAAGATGCTCTGGCTTTTACAACATCATAATGAACTCCATTTACACCTCGCGGATGCTGCGAAAATGGCTTTTGGGAGCGAATACTTGAATAGAAAAACTTTGCCGAGCTCTGGTCAGATATTAAGCGCTGTGGGCGAACAGAATGTCGACAAAGATCTTTTGGAGTGTGTTTTACGGCAAGAAGAGGATATAAGGAAACGTAGAGCGCCGAGAGTTGGTCGAGGACGTTTTGATATCGAATTGTCACGTCGTCAATTATGAGGCGCTGAGAGTCTCTTCCTCGTCAAGATGCAGCATCCATGATGGACGTATTGAAATTAAAGAGCGAATAAAGAATTTGCTACACGATTGGAAAAATTAGGATCGAACATGGGTGGTGTCGTATCGTCAGGAAGCGTTTGGCGTCTGAGTTTGAAGTATTTCAGCCGTAACAATCTCGGGTGGATGATACTTGGAAAATTGTTTTTTGAAAAAGACAAGAGTAGTACTGTTTACAAAAGTGTGCACTCAACAAACCAACTGTTTGAAGAGTTGAACATGGAAATCATTAATCACGAGGACATCAAGAAATGGACAGTGAGACTTTTTGGTTTTGGCGTCGGAGCTAAAAAGGTTTATGGGAAGATGCTCTGGCTTTTACAACATTATGATGAACTTAATCTAGACCTCGCGGATGCTGCTAAAATGGCTTTTGGGAGCGAATATTTGAAAGAAAGAAAGTTGCCGGTCTCTGGTGAGTTATTAAAAGCTATGATGGAAGATAATGTCGACAAAGATGTGACGGAGTCTCTGATACCGCAAGACAATGACTTAACTATGACAGACATAGACTGGGATAAGCTGCTGAATACAATTCGCAACACCCTCGGTGTGGAAGTGCCCGAACAGTCAAACAAAAAAAGGAAGTTAGCGTAAAGTTTTGTCGCCTATCGCTGCTTTCTTGTGTGGTTGAAGCAGTAGGCATCCATTGGACGATTCTTCATTTTCGCTACAGTAGCTATCTAGGGGTTTATGACAGCTAGATCAGACTGATTATTTTTTGGTACTGTAACGGTAAAAACAAGTTGGGTAGTCTCTGACGGTCATTTTTTGTACATATAATGTGGGTCTCGTGTCTTGAAGTTTTTCCGTGAGCGAGATGCCACGGGTGACCTGCAAGTTGAAGCAAAAGAGTGGTGGATGTCTTTTGGACAACATTGTCCACGTTGCTACTCGCCATGTTTGTCCGAATGCTAGGAGCATGTTGGATAAAAAATCTCGTGGCGCGGGATATACTGCAATTGGTTTCTCGTAGTCAAGTCTATCATTCGGGTGTCGCTGTTGGTGTTGCGAGTCCCAACTTCGTGCCCTCAAACGACTAGCGCCGAGAGCTACGATGACTCAAAAGCAACAGCTAGCAATAGATGCAAATCGTTCATGCGTGAAAAACGTTCCATTTTTCACTTCACTCCACAATGGGTTTTCTCGCTCTATTTTCTTTATCATGACGTAAGCGCTGGCGGATATGATGCCACTTGTAGTGGGTCTCATTGCACTAAAGCCAGTCTTAAATGTTCCTGTGAAACTCAGTACGGGGGTCCAATTCTTTCGTGCAGGTCATGAGCGTGTTCATCGAGCGTGAAACTGAGTACTTCCAACTTTTCAATGTTTATTCGCTTTATCGCCATGCATTGAAGTTTGACGACCCCTTGGCGTTTGACATAAAAATTGGGCGTGAAAAACGGCTTAACGTGTTGTTGCTTGTGATGGAGTCATTTAGAATGCAAGACTCTCAATTCTTGCTGAACGCTACATCGAAACGAAAAATTGAGGCTGCAACTGCGTCCTTGTTGGTAACGCTGACACCTCATTTCGATAAATGGCTATCACGTGGCGTAGCATTGGGAATCTCTGGTCTACTTGGCGAACAAGTCTTTCGCTAGAGACTCTGTTTTCAGTCAAATGCCTTACGATAGTGTGACGGAAACCGGGACCGCTTGGAAACTAATCTCACGGGTTCTTCAAAGTTTAAAACTATGACACTATTTTCACAACCTGTTTACGCACGGATTTGGACTATGTGGGAGTTCGTTCCTGCCTTCTCATGGATTCGGTACTACTGGGGCCTCGTGGATGTCAGATGCGCCCTCCGACAATTTAGATATTAGTTATTGTTATAATATTACGTTTTACTGGTAAAAGTTGGGTGAAAGGAATTCGGACCATAACCGACTTTATTAAGGTAATTATGGATTAGGTTTCAAAACTACTCGTACGTTATGTAGTGCACCTCGACACTTCGCATGAATATTGATTAGGTAGCAACTTAATCACTTCTTAATACACATTTTTATTAGCTAAGTCCCTGTATCCGACCTTTACGACTACGTTTGACTTCGTAGCTTACGTTGCCTATTATATCTTGACACAGTAAGGTATAATATTCCACACCAGGTGCTGGAAAATAGCCTTGTGAACGCGGGTCCACAATATTTTGCGCAGAGATGGCATCTTCCACCTCTGCGAACCATCTACGAAGGGGTCCACCCCCTTCGCCAGTAAGGGGTGGTATCCGCGCCTTTACTACTTCAACGCTCGCTGTGGGCGTTGTTGGTGGCGACCGCGACATTATTGTCGCGGAACGCACCTGGGGGCCTATGTAAACCCTTTTGAAACGGTTTACCATTTCCAATGCTTCCTCCGAGGTTTTACCACGGAGGATGGTGATGATGTCCCCATGTTCCGCATCATCTCCACCACAGTGTCCACATTACGTTGTGGAAAGTGAGGAAAAGCCTCCCTCACTAAGTCTTGCGCAAGCTGACGCTCGCGTTCACGATCGCTGACCGTCGACATATCGGCCGAGCGGCTCTTAAACCCTCGTTCCGCTGGTTAACTAACGGAACGAACAGTGGTCGTTAAGACGGACCACAAAGTGCTACCAGGTGTAACAGTCTAGCTGTTACAGGCTTACACTGTGTAAATTGCAAGTGAGGAAGCGTGCAATTGGTTGCAAATGTAATTTGTTCCTCAATAGTTTAATTAGTATTAAACTTAAAGACGGACTACCTAATTAATCAAATAGTCCCTCGGAGAATAACTATTATTAAATCTAAACTAATCATACAAACATGTATTGTGCGTTTCAAACGAATTGCGAGCATAATTCTGTCAGCAAATCGTTGTTCGGTTTATAACAAAATTTGAATTTTACCACATTTAAGCATTGTTAAAATTAGCAGGATAACTTTAACTCCACAGCTAAAACCGTCGCGGGTAGTCACAAAAAAAATTACATCAGAATTACAGAACTATTATCATTAGCTAAAGCCAGACGAGTTTTCAATCACTATCGAGTGATTCTGGTAGAGCTTGTAGTAATAGACTTCGTGAAAGTCAATCACCAAGCGATGAGTATCACTTGATGAGCTTTCAGTGGTCATATCAATGCTGGACCGATGAAATCTTTTCACATTGCCATGATTTGATACGATCACACGAAACAAATTAGCCGTCGGGTTGAGACCCGACGGCATTCCACGCAGAGTTTAGATCAGCGATGACTTCGACTCCACAGAATAAATCATGTTGGGAATGTTTCGTTCCAGCTGAACCGGGTGGTCGTGGTATTATATAGAACGAGCTCGCCGACTTGAGTCACGCGAATCGGAAGAAAATCATGCCACACGAGCCGCAACTCTTCATGCGCTCGAGGGAGTGAAAAGCCATAATACATGAGAATGTACAACGCTTTGTAGTGCATCCGTCGATTAATCAACACTTTCCTGCTCAAACGAGTCGACATAGTCGACTCCAAAAAAGTCCCACACAAAACTGTGCTTATCAATGTTAAAAATCGTATTGACTGGTTTCCAAAAATCGGGCCAAAAAATTGCGCCCGTCTCGATAAATTCGGATAAATCAAATAAATAGGTTGGGTCCCGCACGGCAAAGTTATCAGCATCCAGCAGCAAGACACTGTCAATTGCACTATAGAAAACGGCATAGAGTTTCGTGTAAAACGATGTGGCACGGGGATCTTCAGTCACTCGCAGATACACGTTCAATTCGTTCACCATATGCCGCAGCAGCGGGTGCTCGACGTTTGTTTCCGATTCCAAATTTCAATCGGCAACGTGCATCCTAACGCACGCAATGAACGCACACTAACATACGTTCCTAGGAGCAGTTTTTCGTAAATTACAAACACAATGCCACGGTCAAACGACAGTTCCAATTGCCCATAACTTTCATTCTTTAATCCGTCGTTTCCAAGCGGGATGGGTGTATTTGACAACTTGTTCGTCGCTCGAAAGACCTCTTGATTATGCGTGTACGAAAAGTTTGGATCGTGTTCATAGTCCGTCGAGAGAATACTGTAACTTAGGAGACTCTGAAACATATCACATTGGAATTGCACACCATGTCGAAGGGAATTACAATGCATTTGCATCACGCGATTGATCTCCCCTGTGCGCGTATTATGCACTTCACAATAGCCTGACACACCATTGGGGATCAAAGTGCTACAATTCCTATCATTCTCAACTTCTCGTTTCCCTGATGGCGTACAACTGTCCGTCTGCCGCCAGCCCACACACTCGTAGTCGCCAAGATTACGCAACTGATCCTTCGTGATTTCATAATTCACTTTCACGTCTTTCACAGATGTAAACATACTCGGGAGTCGCTGGAGCTTTGCCAGCATCTGATTCTCTTTTCATGCTGAAAAGAGTCCTCCTTTGCCACCAGTCACGTCATTATTTGAGAATCCTCCGTCCTGTACCATGTGTCCCAATGTCAAGAGACACACTACACAAATCGCAAACGCGACTAGAAATAATGCCCACAGCAACTTCCACGTCCGACCTTCCGTCAGCACCACTTTCGTCTGGCTAGGAGATGTGTCATCCCTACTGCGACTACAAATACCACGTCTAAAAGATGACTTTCGCCATGGTGCATGACGTCCACTCGTTCTACCCACGTAGATTGGAAGCGGTGTCCCCTTCCGTCCTTTGCTGCGTTCGTCCATCGACTATGTATGTGTCCGTTTAATTAATGCATGATGATTCGTAGACGCTTGGATAGAGGAGGAAGCGTAGAAAGAAGTAGCACAACTGGCGTTGTTGTCTGGAAGCCGAGTGTTCAGCGAAGGACGACGGTATGTGTATACCTAGTTGGCCGCTCAATTGAGCGCACTGACACGCCTAAGACGGACGCTACTACGGTCATCTCGATATCGTACAAGAAAACCATGACAATAGCTCTCCAGCGCAAGTCAACAGAAACAGTCATTCTTTCTCAAAAAGAACAAAAGAATTTGCTGCTATTATTAGACGGTATACTTATTATATTTCTTAAACTAAGAGTGAGATATTAAATAGCAAAATTGCACGGATGAGTGCTCGCTAAAACGTGGTCTGGCGCCAGACATTGCTGGATTGGCGAGTAGCTACCCGCCAATCTTTCAACTCTTGGCTCAGAAGATACAATATTTGTTATCAAATATTGTGTATGAGCCGGTGTTCGCTGCCATGCAGGTCACCGGCTACATGAAGGGACTGATTGACGGTCCCAACAAGCAGAGTCTTATCGCAACCCACCAAAGACACTGAGGGATGCTATAGACCAAAGCATCCGAGAAGAATTTAGCATGCGTTGGATTCATTCGAAGGGCTCAACAGTCTTTCGACTTTGACATACCGCCAGTGCATCATTTTAACCAATCTTCGAACAGACAAAGTTCACACTTCGTCCCACGACACCAAAACCTTCGCCAGAGCACGGGCGGAGGAGGTCCAGAACCGACGGACCTATCCGTTGCAGTTTCCTCGACCCCGAGGCAACCCAAAAAATAAGAAATTTCTTCGCTGCAATAGATGCACGAAGATGGGCCATTACGCCCACGAGTGTATGGCGCCGCGGCCGGTGCCACGCAGTCAGCGGACTGGACAGTCCGCTGGTCGGCGACATCAACAGGGGCAACCCTCTGTTGATGCAAAAAACGGCAACAAGCAGTAGTGGTGGGGTGCCCTACTGGACGGGTTATCTCATGTGCTGATATCGGGCATGTGAGGATAATAGCCCCAGACGGGACTATATCCTGCCAAAACGTACAGGGTGAAGGAAAACCTCTTATCACTCTGAAGGTTAAGCCGCATGGAAACGATGTCCCCATGCGCGCTTTGTTTGACACAGCAGCGTCAAACAATTTCGTTAGAACTGAGGTTCTAACGTCGCTGGACTTCTTGGAGATTGACACTCCACGAAGTATGTTGTCAGTCCAGTTAGCTACAGGGGCAACATTGACTATACCAAAGCGTGTGATTCGCACACGCTTCGAATTGGACGAACTATCGTTCGAGGACGAATACATCGTCCTCGATCTAGACGACAAGTTCGATGTTATCTTGAGCATCCCTTGGATGTCCAAGCATAAACCCACGATCGACTGGGTGAACCTGTCGATTGACTGCGGCGGACCCACGGGATCTGATCACCCTGTGAGTAATCCGACTGTATCTAACGATACCGCCGCAGCGTCAGACAGTCTGGTGAATGGCAATGGCACCACCAGATCTGATCTGACACTTTTAGCGGAAGGAACATCGGCAGATAAAAGTCCAGTGGGACTTGAACACGCAACAAAAGAGTCGTTGCGTGTTGGTAACGTGTACAACACGGGTGACAAACACCCCCGTGTTAAATTAATCACGACCTACGATTGTCGTGGTGTGGAAAATTTATCCACCGTGGGAAACACCCGCCGTAAGAACGAAGATACCGACACGGACGAGAGTGATTCCCGTGTCGAAGACAAAGAACTCACGACTGAGAGTAGTCGTGAGCATAGAGAACCCATGGTAGACAGTGGTCACCATGTTGATGAAGCCTTGCGCTCGAGTAATAGTGTGGTGTAGTCGCTCTCAGAAATACCTTCTGAGATACGAACTCCCACGGGGGGGCCAGATGACTGACTGTCGGAGGGGTACTCTCTCCATCCAGGTCTTGATTCCGCAGCCAGCATCCAGACAGCTGGATTGGTTACTTTCATCACCTTGGTCGTGACGACTCGGATGATCCATGTTCGAAAAGCTCACCTTGTGTACCCGTCAGCACTGGCGAGTGCGCTCTCTTGATAGACTTTAGGGCGAAAAAATAAAAGTCCGTCGAATAGGGGGACGAGGGTTAGGACTAGGGTTGCTCCTGGGAGGAAATCTTCACCGGGGAGAAAGATTGGCGTTATACTATACTGCAACGGCTGGACCGAGAATAATCGATCGACCAGCTTAACCAAAGATAATAAAGGGGTAAATCTAATCTTGTGTGCAAATAGGGAATCCAAAAAACACTCCACAATCTTCCACTGTATGCTAAAACGTTGCCACACTTTCCAATAGAGATAAACCGTGCTCAAAACACGGGCGACTTGAGTTGAGTATATGTAACGCGGCGACTCCCGGTCAGGGGACTTCCTGTGGGTTCTTTTAACCTTCCCCGGCAAACCAATAGCAGCAAGAGGGGACCTTGTTAGCCCTCTGCTGTCAACCAATGAAATGTTTTGCGTCTTAGAAAGCGAAACGTATACCCTATATCCAATACAACCTTTCGTGTAACCTACCCCAAATAGCCCGGCTGGATAGTTATATGCCTTACCTGAAATAGCCCACTCAGCTCCACCTGGATGCCTTTGTGAACCGTACTCCAAATATCCTGCTCAACCTGGATACGCCTTGGTGTACCGTACACCAACTATCCAGCTACCATCCGGCTACCATCCGGCTCCACCTGGATGCTCTTTCGTATACCGTGCGCCAAATATCCGGCTCGACCTGGATAGCCATCCATCCAGACATACCTGGCTACTGACGTCAACTCTTCTTTAGCGGCCAAGCATCCACCTTCGACGTCCCATCCGTCTTCTACAGGAGCCTAGCCTCCCTCAGGATCCTTCACACGCACATCCTTTAGACGATCCGCCCCTTGGTCATCCACCATCGACGGCCATCCAGCCCACCTGATCCGACCGGCCAACTTCTGGCTAGCCCGATTACGAGTCCCTTTAACACGCCCATCTGGCTCGATTCCATACCTTGCGCCATCCTGCCGCTTGTGAATACACCCGGCAGCTACCAGCCTGCGTCTTATGGTGGCCGATCCGGGCACTGGCTGGGAACAACATTTCTACCAATCAGGTGAATGCATTCACTTCTCATTAGCCCGTTAATTCCAGGACCACTTCACCACAGCCGCCCCTAAGTCTTGTCGCAGCTGTGGTGAAGCGATGTGACAAAAAGTTAAGAAAAAGGTGGACCACACATGCCCGTTGATTGGTGACGATAGGAACACCCATCAAGATAGTACTGTTGATGGGTGGGACAGGCTGATTCCGTATACGATGAAAGACGGTTGACAACGGGCTTTTTTGTAGTGTGAAAGGATAAGCCAAATACCGTTATTGCGCCTGGTCCCGGATATTAATGGAATGGCGAATGTCACGGTCCGATCGGGATATTGGATGTTAAGTGGACGTGCACGACTAGATCAACCGAGACAAACTGGAGATACGGCATCAATGGCAAAGTGATATATCAGGAACAGCAGAATCCAGTTATCGGAATGAGTCATGAATGGTACAGATGTAGAAGTTGGATGTGGTATGGAAATCCCGGCCCGATCGGCCGAGTCACTTAACTCCGCCCTAGAATACGAAAATCGGGTACAGGACAGAACTGGATATATGGAGTGGCGAACTGTACGAGTATTACTAAGCTGAGGCAAGCGGTGGGAGTGGATGGATCCATCCAGAATTAACGCAAAAAGGTCTGATCAGGTCAATTTCACGAGAAGTGCTGAGTCGGCACGACCTTTACAGCCCAACATGCAATGAAGGTCAAGAATATGGTCGAGTGAACTGGAAGTGTCGATGTGTTGATAACCCTGAGGTGTTTCGATGTGATCTGGGGCTGATCGCCCTGATCACTGCCCCGATCACTATGCCGATCGCTGTGCTGATCATGATCTGAACCGATCACCGATCGGCCCCAAATCGGTTTCCAGGTGTGAAGAGAGACGGAGTTTTCAGTTAAGCCGGGTTTGATATGGGGCGAACAGTGTCTGGGAGGCAGATCTCGAGCTGGCTCCAGGCTGCTTATCGAGAGATCAGGATGTTTGAAGATCGCCATAGCGTTTGACCATAATCAGTCCAGAAGTGGTACGGATCAGTTTGAAGGTGCAACAAAGATGAGCAAGGTGGTACAAGCGCAACCGTGCGACGAAACAAACAGAATCGAAGTATGAGGTAGGCACAGGAGTTAGTGTATGGTACGTTAGGTATAGGTCATTGCATATATAATAACAAAATTGAACTTACCCCCTAAGCAAAGAGTCGCTCCGCCACGTGTCGCGGTCATTGGGAGCACAGGGTTAACTAGGCCCCTGTAGCTCAACTTAATTCCCGGTTAAGACGCACTTAGACGCATGTTGACTTACCGAAGGCCCCCCTCGGGTTTTGTTTAGGTTTCCAAACCTCACCCCCCACGCGCACGTGTTTTGAACACGTTTATTATTGGAAATGTTTTGTGGAGATAACGTTTGTGGATTACTGGGGAAGATCGTGGTTGATCGTGATTTTCTTGGTTTCTCGTTGTCTCTCGCTCTTATTGGCTGGGCTGATCGGACGAAGTTTCCCGCATCAGTGCTTAGATACGAAGTTAAGATCACCCCGGACTCGTTCTCCGTGAAGATTCCCCCACCCGTAGGACACCCCCCGTCCGAGAAGGTCATCTCCTCCACCTGATCAAGATTCATCGTTTCATCACGAATCCAACCTGAGTAGTGTAACCACCCCCGATCAATGGTACACAAGGTGAGATGAAGTTAATTATGGATTTTTTTCGCGCATGATGAATCACCATAATGATGATTCATCCGATTCTGATTGCGATTAGGATCAACGATGTACCCCCTCCGATAGTTGGTCGTCCGGGCTAGAGGGTATCCGGATTCCGCCCAAGACTTCCGTCCTGGATTTGGAAACCGGCTCCACCACAATGGTGCGCGTGCCCGGATCACTTGGTCACTCAGGATATCACCATGATTCCTTTAATGATGAAAAAGATGTGAAAATCAAAGTGGAGGAACTTTCTTCGGGTGTATTGGAGGAAGGCGTATCGCCTCCGATGTTGTCCAAACCTAAGGGAAGCGATGGTCAACCTTGTCTGGTGGCGTTCCCGGTCGAAATTAAAGATGAAATAACTCCCCGCAAGGTCCCAATCGGGGCCGATCTGGGTTATAGTAAAATCAACTATAATCCGAGAAAGGATCGAGGTGCTGACTCGATCCTATGCATAAGAAGAAAATGGAAAAAAAAGAAAAAAACATGGGTGCGGATCAATGTGATCCACCTAAAAAATATGTGAAACCGAAACCGAAGATCTTCGAAGAAGATGAAGAGAAGACCAAACCAGCTGAGAAGACCACGGTTCAATATGTGGAACGACTGTTCTATCTTCGGGAGTTTCACAAGCTTCTAGCTACCAACCGAGTGATGGAGATCATAAAACCCAAGATCATCGGAAAGCTTGAGGGTCGGGCGACCAGGCCGGTTATCACAGGCAGTCAACTCGACCTGATCAGGAACCTCTTAGTGCAGATCGACGAAGTTGGTTTCACTACTGGTGCGTTCGACGCGAATATGCTGTTTGATCTGGATCAAGAGACGATCAGAGAAGCTATGACAACTCTGTATGATCACCTTGCCTCGTTACTAGGGGCGAACCCAGTAGTCCAGTCGCCGATCGCGGACCCTTCACACCGATCACAGTTGGTTGAATATCCTATGGATATTGAGTCAATATATCAATCGTCATCACAGTCTGGAGCGGACTTCACCGACTCCTCGGTTGGAGTAACATGTATGACGTTGGGCCCGAATGGGATCAAACAGATTGAGCCCCAGATTGAGTCACAGAACAGGAAAAGGAATCCCGAACTCGGTTGAGTCGAGTCAGACGACGGTTTTGAAGATGCTCAGGAAGTCGCACAAATCAATCCGACTCCCAACAATAACCCTACCGGCATACCAGAAGTTCCAGAGCAAATGAGAACCATTTTTACGACTATGTTGAATCGTTTCGTGTGTGAACAATACGGATTACTTCAGTATACACCTGGGCAAGGACAACCATGGCAATCGATACCAAACATGAACCAATACACTGCTAAACCAGTCAAGTACCCTTGAAGTGGTCTCAATTGTGCGAGGAATTTGAATAGCAATATTGCAACTCAGGGGTGTCTGTCGCGAGACAGCAATACCATATGAAGAAAAGATCCGATGCAACACCGATTGAATACTTACACCGGTTGAATGTTGCTGGTCTGCGCGCGAAAATGCCGATCAAGGATCCACGACACCCGAATATGGCGCGCGAACATGTCGAACACTTTATCGGTACTCTGGATAATCGCGACTTGGCTGATCAGTAAACCCTGCTCCATATAAGCAATGCGGAAGAATTGGAACTAACCCTGAGAACACTACAGCGGGCCAAAAGTCGACAACCCAAGGTCGAGGTAGGATCGAACCGATATATACTGGTCGAAACCAGACCCGGACCAGGGCAAGACACCAGCGGCACGACCAACCGGGGCGATTCGGATGATTACGAAGGAATCGGACGGGTTCACTTCGGAGTAAGAAAGTAGTCAATCAAGTTTGGCCCGGACGAGGAGCAGTACTGTCATATCTTTACCACAGAACCGGTATTCCTTCCGAGACCATCGACTAATGGCATTGATGGACGAAAATCTGGTGGGGCTCAACCTGATCAGAACCGACCTCGCAAGAGATGCGTGCATTGTGGGTCGACGAAGCATGGAGACCGTGATTGCTGGAAGAGAATCACATGTAGAAAATGTGATCGTAAAGGTCACCCTTCGGATCATTGTTTTTTCGTATGTAAAACCTGTGGGGAGATTCACGACGCCGGTGCTTGCCCGATTGAAGAGTTTTTCAATCAGATGCGCAAGTGGTATGTGCCGACTAAACATGCTGGCATGCTCCAAACAGATGTCGAGAAAATGTTAAACTAGATCGCTCGCCAGGTTGGAATCTGGTTCCAGCTGAGCGATCTACGTTCTGCATCTATGCATATGTCGGTAGCGAAAATAAGTTTGAGGAAAAGGAGATAACCGACAATACATGTTCTATTTCAAATTGTGCCGATCGATGTCCGATTCATAGTCTCAGAAAGATTGAATATTCCCGTTCGGACGTGATCATGGAGTTGAATCTACTGCCCGGTGAATCTCGAGGATACTGGAAGTATCACTCTCCCGACAAGTGGTTTAAACAAGCAAAAGGTAAGGGGAAGATTAACGACGAAAAAGCCACTCTGGAGCAGAAGTCTCGATTATCGACTCCGCCTTTGCTCGTAAGGTGGGCGTTCGTATAGACAGTACCCAGAGGCAAGAATGTGTTGGGATCGGCGAAAGTTCGTATATAACCGAAGGGCGATCACGTGTAAAAATTACTCTGCCAGGCTCCCTTGTCTACTATTTCAACGCCTGGGTTGGCCGGTTAGCAGGTCAAGACGCGATATTGGGAATGGATTTCATGGTACCAGCCGTTATACGGCTCGACCTGTCTCATGGAACCCTGACTCTGCCGGATGAGGTGCAGATTCAGTTATCCGGCCGACGTCCTCTATATGGTACCCATATGTGGATGCGCAAAATGGGTCAGTATTAAAACATCGAGGTAGCCCGATCAGTCGACGTGATGATTCGGCCGAGTGATCGGCAACAGAAATTGTGGTTAACCCGTGGTGAACGATGGGTACCAACGTTCGTAAAGGAGTCGGCAGATCAAGTTACATCAGGGTTACAAATATATCTGATCAGCCGCTGATCGTTCACGAAGATATGATCTTAGGGATGTGGTTACCCGAAGGGAAAGTACCTCGGCAGATTGGGTATGTCTCAGTGGGATCACGAAGATATATTGAATGGCAAAATCTGGCTTATCAAGCCACCACAGACCTGATCAGTGACGAAGATCTGGTAGACGAAGATACCTCACCTTTGGATGAGAAGCCGGAATATGCTATTCCGACGAAGCTGTTGATCAGAAGACCGTCGGTCAAAGCGACAGGGGAAAGCCGGGTCAAAAAAGGTTCACAGGTTTTGAGTGTTATTAGACCAGGCTCACCGAAAGCAGCAGGTCCAGAGAGTGAAAATGATGGTGACGAGTTCAGAAACGATCCTGAGGAGAAAAAGGAGAATGAACCTGCCGAAGGCGTTAAGGGCGAAGGTGATTCACAAGGGGCGACCCAAGATAATGTCGAACCGGAGGAAGTAGATCCGGTAGATGAACAAGTATGTACACATGAAGGTGGTGATCAATACATCGATGGTATCGAGAAGCAGATGGCGGTTTTGCCGGAAGTATCACCCAATACGCCAGAAGTCACCATGGAAGATCTACAGGTCGGTAATCCCGAAGTGAACACTCCCGAGCGGATCGATCAACTAAAGGAAGATCATCTGGAAAAGACGTCATTTATTAGGGTAATGCCCTACCCCCAGCTGCTCACAGAGCTGTTTGTGATATAGACGTTGGAAATGCGAGACCGATCGCTCAACGTTGTCGCAAAGTCGCGCCACAATACCGGGAAAAGTTATCCGATTTAATCAAAGGCTTGTTGAGTACAAACATCATCCAACCTTCAACATCGCAGTGGGCATCACCGATTGTGATTATTATAAAAAAGAACGGGGTCGATATTCGACTTTGTATCGACTATAGAATGGTGACCCGCCTCACGAAGTTGATGGTCTATCCGAAGCCCCAGATCAATGATTTACTTGAAGATCTGGACAATGTTTTTTTGTTTTGTTCGCTAGACATGGCTAGTGGTTTCTGGGTGGTTTCAATGTGGACTGTCGTGCTCGAGAGATTTCGGCTTTCGTTATACCTTTCGGCCTTTTCGAATGGAGCCGGATAACGTTCGGTTTGAAGAATGCTCCACAGATTTATCAGGAGATGAATGACAATGCTCTCTCTATGGATATTTCCAGATCAGTGCCGATCGAGAAGCCACCGATCTACATGATGTGTTTACGGAGGGTGACCGGACCAAGATCAGAGACGATCAGTTTTGGGAAGGCGATCATATATAGACGACATCTTGGTTACGGTAACATCATGGGATATGCTATGTGATAAGGTCGAACGACTCCTCGACACTTGCCAACGTTGGAATTTATCGATCAGCGTAGTCAAGAGCTTCTGTGGTCAACCCAAGGTTGCTTGCCTTGGCCATAATGTGTCGATTCAGGGCTTGGAAGCAAACCCGAAAGACTTGGGTGCTCTCAGTAACCTTCCGTTTCCCCGATCACCGAAGGCTATGCAGTTTTTTCTCGGATCCCTGAATTATTATAGCCGGTTTATCGAAGACTTCTCAATATATATATATATATTATACGAGCTGAAGGAAATGGATTATCATGGACTGCGGGAGCGTGATCGAGTGGGAAGTCACTGCGTGAGACTGGTCGTGAAACCGAAGTCAATGAATCGAATCTCAAGACTGGATCGCTGATCGATCGAACTGTGCCAGGGTCAGAAGGGAACTGTGCCAGGGTCAGAAGGTCATATGGAACGAGCTATGATAGCTTTCAGTATGTTGAAGGCGAAGATGATCTCGACGCCGATACTGAAGCATTTCGATCCGGAAAAGATTCCCGTGGTGATTCTATACGCCAGTAAATGGGCAATATCAGCCGCACTAGTCCAAGATCACAATGGAGTACATTGTCCAGTGACGTTTACAAGCCGGACATTGAAACCAAATGAGGTCAATTACGGCATAGTGGATAAAGAAGTGCTGGCACTGTTACGCATATTGGATGTCTGTTATTCTATGCTGGTGACCAGATCGAACAAAGTATTGTCTAGGCGATCTAGTCTGGCCTGGTTATTGTCGTCGAACGGAATAGACGGAAGATTGGGGCGATGGGCAGCGCTGTTATCTCAGTGGACCTTGGAAATCATCAAATGCACCAAGGGGAAGAAGAAATTCTCAATACGCTAGCAGCAGTATCACACCCCAATCAGATGTCGATGAAGCTCTGATCGAGGTCGCTCCTCGGAAGCAACCGCGAGAATCAATCATTATACCCCCACCGGTCGTCGGCTTGGATGAAGACTTGATCGTCGTAAGTTTCGACGGATCAACGAGCGTGAAGAAAGGCGTAGGGGCGTATAGCGCGTTGTTGTGGAAATTGCCGGAATGGACTGTCATATCTGCTGGTTCCGATTATACCCCGGGCATCACAGTCAATGAAGCCAAATATCGTGGTCTGCTGCTAAGTTTGGATCTCCTTCGAGAACAAAAAAGTGGAAAGAAGATCATATGTGGGGACTCAAATTTGGTGATCCGGCAGATCACCGGAGAAATCGATTGCAAGGCTCCGCGGTTGAAGTTGTTGAATGATCGCGTTATGAAAGCCCTATGTGGATGGCCAAATCATGACCTCTTACACGTAAAACGTAACTGGAATAGGAGTGCCGATCACCTAACCACGATGGCCATGCGTGATCAGACTGGATCGATGATAACCGATAAAGCATTGCTGGAAGAATTGGTCGAGATTAATAGGTTGCCTGAGCTGATTCTTTTGGAAGATAAACAGGAAGCAGCACAGGTCTCGATCATGACGAGGTCACGAGCCAGATCAACACCCAGCAGGCCACTTTCTCGAGAAAGCCTAACAGAAGAAATAGTACAGGAGATGCGGATTGAAAGAATTCTCAACGAAAAAAAATGGATCGTTGATTTGAAGGCTTTCCTGAATGGAGACTTGGAGAAATTGAGCCAGAATGAAGCAAAGAATTGTGTTAAGATCGCGTCCAGATACGAGATTGACGAAAACGTTTTGTTGTTTTACTATGCCCAAGCCGATCCGGCTGACGCAGACCTGGACCGATCAGCGAGACTGGTGATTCCGGAGACCTTACAAGCAGATATCTTGCATCATTATCACGTCCGTTTAGAGGGTGGTCACCAGGGAGTGGATCGGACATACCACAGGAATCGCAAACACTTTCACTGGAGAGGTTTATATCGAAGTGTCCGAAAGTTTGTCGGAACGTGTACAGATTGCGAAACCGGGAAGGGTATACCGAATATCCGGGGTAGATCACCCGGGAACATCAAAGCACCTTACCCTTTCCAAGTGATAGCGAAGGATCACATACCTTCCTTGCCGAAATCGTTCAAAGGCAATACAGAACTGCTGATCTGGACTGATCTGTTCACGGGATTGGTGATCGCGAAAGCGGGATCTACCCGAACAGCCCTACAAGTCGCCTGCAGTTATAAGGAATGTGTCTTTAGGCGGTTTGGAGCAAGTGAACTGATCAGGCACGATCAGGAACCAGGTTTCATGGCCGAAGTTTTTCTATCATTCAATCAGATGCTTGGTCAGAAACAAAGCGCGACCATGGCCTACCGTCCGCAGGCGAACGGTAAGGCCGAGCGTATGGTACCGACGCTAACCAGAGCTATTAAGATGTATGTCGCGGATTCTGCTCAACAAGATTGGGATAGTAAGCAGAGAGACTGGTTTTTGCGCTAAACTCTTCTTTCGATCGGTTCAGGGGAGATACGTTAAATGCTTCTTTCGATCGGATCAGGGGAGATCTGTTTTACTTGACGTATGGTTGGGACCCCAGATCTACTATCGAATCGGTGATTCCCGTCGGATGTACCCGAGGTCGAGATCGCGAAGCTCGTCGATGGCGTATGGAACTCCAGCGGCATTATCAACATGCGCGAGAACAAGTGAATGAACGGCTTCGGAAGGCGATCCAAGAGAGAGCTGATCGGAACAACGACCAAGCCGATTCGCATACTATCGTACCGGGATCAAGGGTCTGGCTTTACTTGGATCGTGTGAAGGAAGGATACGCCCAGAAGTTAGCGCATCTATGGCATGGACCATTCCGTGTATCCGAGTTCGTCAGCGACCATGCCGCTCGGTTAATTACGGCTGGTACCGATTATGGAGTTTTCCCGGTCGTCCACTTGTCGAAGCTTGAGAGCTAGTCCGGGATAGCCGGCCGATCGCGCCAAGAACCCAGGCTTGGTTCATGCCTGTATGGATCCGCTAAGGTTTACTTTCGAAGAGAAGCCTCCTGGTTGCCCGAGGGAAGTTGGGAAAAGACGTTGGATAAAATGAATCAAAAATTTAAGAGAAGAGTGTGGATATCCGATCAGGGGTCAAGCGGGACCGATTTGGTCGAGGACGCCATCCGGTGAATTTTGTGTTGGTTCAAGTGGAAAGGTGTAGAACGATTCCGGGATGGGTAGATGAACGGCTCAACTGTGGAGGCTTTACTAAGATAGTTGTTTGAACGTGATCGGGTGAGACGAAACCGGTTTGGAGTTATGCAAACTCACGAAGAAGGCAATCAGGAGTCGCAATAGTCTGGGTTGACATATTACGATGGATCAGCCAATGGTAATGGTCAAACAAGTTGGGACCAAGTTGATTGGGCTCGGAGTCAACGGACATGCATATACATATATTCATGAAAATTACATTCACGTGCATATGAACGATCGGACATACAAGATGGGGATAACACTGGGAATCTGGATATGAAGTTTTGGATATGGAACATAAGAGTTATCAGAAGTTATCGTGATATATTAATGGTTAAAAGAGAATGAAGTGAAAATTGGTTATCACGATAACTGTGGGCCATATTTCACGCGCAGACGGGAGATCTGGAGCGCCGGATGATCCATAGGTCTTAGGCGGTATTGGTTTCGCCAAGGCTCTTGACGATCGGCAAAGTCCAAAGCATCGCGCAACGTGCCGATCGGAGTCGGGTTTCCATGACCGGGATACCATTCCCCGCCGTCAGCCGTAATGCCTCGTGTTTCCACCCGGCGGATAGGCAGATGCAACACGGCGGGAAACAGGAAGATGTCCAAGTCGCACTCACCAAGCTGGATCCCATCCACCACAAAGTCACAGATCGCGGTCCAAGCAGCTCCAGCTTTGCTGCGTCGGCGCTTGCGAGCAAGGACGTAATGCTTGAGCCAAGCGTCCTTATGCATAGCCGGAGTGATCGGGAAGTGGTGAGCTGCCTCCCATAGCGCCTGACCATGGTCCCGGCAATACGAATCCAGGTGTCCCTTCAGAACTCTGAACCAGGGTCGATCAGGAAAGTTCAATCCGGACATAGGCTTCGCGAGAACCTTCTAAGGATTTGAATCGATCAAGAGCTTGATGGTCCTAGGTTCAGCACGTGAGGTTGCCAGTCTTCTTCCTTGGGCGCCGACGACCTGGCCGGAAAAATCCACTTTGGCGGACGAGACCAACAGCGAGGAACGAGTTTCTCCTTATCAAGAGACCCAGAGGCGTTAGGTCCCACAGCTGATCAGCACCCCAGGGTTGTCGGGTCGCCAAAAGGGCCTTAGACGGTCTCCCCTGCATAACGAAAACAGATCCATGAACTTCTTCTTCGGATCATAGCTGTAATCGTCCCGATGGAGTGGTGATTTATCTGCCGGCCGGTTAAGCAGTCGGCGTCGTATCGTCGGCCGGAGGACCACTACAAGCAGCCGGAACCGGTCGCTTGTCTTCCAAATCGTCCTCTTCATCGCCGTCTGAGTCAAGCAAAGCGATAGCCTGGGTCAGCGAGGCTGAGACCGACGAGGTCGTCACCGAACGTCGACGATCATCACTACATAACTTGGCCAGAGCAGCTCGCGTTCGCTCGTCCAAATCTGTCGACTCGTCATCAGAGTCAGCGATGAAGCGAGAGCGCTTAGCAAGGACCGTCTTCCTTTTCGACTGGCTTGCCCGTTTGCGCTTCGCCGAACCCAAGATCGACAAGACCGGTCTCGAAGCTGGTGGCGGACTAGACGGTGTGGGCTCAGGAGCCGCCGCTTCGCTGATCACTGGTTGATCAGCATCCACGTTGACCGGCGGAGAAGAACCGACTGAGAATGCGGGCGACGGCGGGCCGGATCCAAGAGACTTATGAGACTGTGTTCCGGTCGGAACAAGAGAGCTGACAAGCTCGGGGAGACCACGTAAAGCCGTCCAAAGCGACCCCGAATCAGCGTTCGGGTCAGTCCACCTGACCATTGTTTGGTGGGGCGTCTTGTGTAGTGTCATGGACGTTGAGTCCAATTGCGCTCATCAAGCCCCAGGGTTTCAAGTTTAACCCGAGCAAGATTAAGCTCGCGCCGGTGATCGTCGGCTTCCTTCTGACCTTCACTCAACCGTTTCTGGATACTAGGACAGCCGATGTGCGAATCGGAAAGTTGCTTCACCAAGTGTTGGTTCTGCTCGTCCGTATGGCGCATCTCGATCTTCAAACGCTCCACTTCCTCGGCGGTGCGAATCTTGTCGGAGTAACTGATCATGGTCGCGACGGTGGTCATCGAGCAGTAGCAAGTGGCCCCCCATCTCGACCATCGAATGCTTCATAGCCTCGATGCGCTCATCTGAAAACAAGGAAAGAAACGGTTATATACATATTGTGGAAGAAGCAGATGGGTTGGACATACCTTGATCACGGACGGTGATAGATAGCGAGCGAATCATCGACTGCAGGGAAGCAACAGTATCGGAAGGTTTAGCTGAGACGCGCAAGGCAGCAAGATCAGCGGACAACTGATCTCGCGCGACTGTTAAGACTTGGACGCGGTTCGTCATGTCCAGCAAATCATGACCAAGCCTGTCGCGATCCAGTCTTAAGGTCGATAGTTGGTGTGCCAGGTCGGCAGAATCGCACTCCAGACGATCTATGATGATCCGACGGTCAAACAACTCGGCACGAAGCGTCCGGTTAGCCTCACACAGGAAATCAATTCAGGAAATGCGCTCTGGAGTCCAAATCGCAGTCGGCTTGTCTCTACGGTCCCCAGCGTGAGCGGACCCGTCCCCTCCACCAGACGAGCCAGTTGTTCTAAATAACCAACGGGGCGGCCCGGAGAGGGCCGAGCAAGGAAACTTAGGGGCGGGCGATAAGTAGTCAGGGTCGTCGTTGGAGAGATGAAGCTGGTCGTGATCGTAGTGGCGGTGGTCGAGATCGGGGAAGTCACAGGACTGGCTGAACTTGGCCCCAGAGGCGAGACGCAGGCTGGAGAGGCAGCCAAATGGAAGATTCGGAAATGGATGACTCGAACTGCAGTCGTTGCGTGGCTGCAGTTAGGCTCAGGGGCGGCTGTGGTGAAGCGATCTGACAAAAAGTTAAGAAAAAGGTGGACCACACATGCCCGTTGATTGGTGACGATAGGAACACCCATCAAGATAGGACTGTTGATGGGTGGGACAGGCTGATTCCGTATACGATGAAAGACGGTTGACAACGGGCTTTTTTGTAGTGTGAAAGGATAAGACACATACCGTTATTGCGCCTGGTCCCGGATATTAATGGAATGGCGAATGTCACGGTCCGATCGGGATATTGGATGTTAAGTGGACGTGCACGACTAGATCAACCGAGACAAACTGGAGATACGGCATCAATGGCAAAGTGATATATCAGGAACAGCAGAATCCAGTTATCGGAATGAGTCATGAATGGTACAGATGTAGAAGTTGGATGTGGTATGGAAATCCCGGCCCGATCGGCCGAGTCACTTAACTCCGCCCTAGAATACGAAAATCGGGTACAGGACAGAACTGGATATATGGAGTGGCGAACTGTACGAGTATTACTAAGCTGAGGCAAGCGGTGGGAGTGGATGGATCCATCCAGAATTAACGCAAAAAGGTCTGATCAGGTCAATTTCACGAGAAGTGCTGAGTCGGCACGACCTTTACAGCCCAACATGCAATGAAGGTCAAGAATATGGTCGAGTGAACTGGAAGTGTCGATGTGTTGATAACCCTGAGGTGTTTCGATGTGATCTGGGGCTGATCGCCCTGATCACTGCCCCGATCACTATGCCGATCGCTGTGCTGATCATGATCTGAACCGATCGGCCCCAAACCGGTTTCCAGGTGTGAAGAGAGACGGAGTTTTCAGTTAAGCCGGGTTTGATATGGGGCGAACAGTGTCTGGGAGGCAGATCTCGAGCTGGCACCAGGCTGCTTATCGAGAGATCAGGATGTTTGAAGATCGCCATAGCGTTTGACCATAATCAGTCCAGAAGTGGTACGGATCAGTTTGAAGGTGCAACAAAGATGAGCAAGGTGGTACAAGCGCAACCGTGCGACGAAACAAACAGAATCGAAGTATGAGGTAGGCACAGGAGTTAGTGTATGGTACGTTAGGTATAGGTCATTGCATATATAATAACAAAATTGAACTTACCCCCTAAGCAAAGAGTCGCTCCGCCACGTGTCGCGGTCATTGGGAGCACAGGGTT
>MIQA02005439.1:0-28145 GCA_001887855.2 Sclerospora graminicola | reverse complement strand
TAATGGCACCCCATTACAGGTTGCGACTCCACGATCCCGCTTCAGTCTCTTCTGTGTCCACTGTGGCGTTCCTCTTCTCGGCATACAGCTATAAAAACTCGACCGCTTTCTCTCGATGCCCGCCTTAATGGCATTCAGAGCGTAAAGTTGCAGCATGCGACTTCACGTTATGATCAAATCTCTGGGAATACGAAGTAGAAGGTTCCAAGCGGATAAGGCTGGTATAATGCCGGATGAGAGTAAATGATTCTTGGTATGCAAACACCGGGAGCACGTCACATAAAAACACCCTTAATTCGTTCTCACCCAGATGATGCACGCTCTTAAAAGCCATTTGCACTTTTCTTCGTACATTTTCCCGAAAACAGCGACTTTATCCGAGCGTGGAAACGTTTCTGGCTGGTAGTCCATGTATTGCATACTGTTCCCGTCCATTTCAGACAGTACAAACCTTTGTACGGCCATTTGGACACGTGCAAAGCAGTCAGCTCGAGCCAGGCGTTCGATTGGTCTTTTCGGTTTTCGAGAAATATGCCTCCTATAACACCTGAATTCCGGTCCACAGGTTGGCAGATTGCGGTACTTTGATCTGCCACAGCCACCGACAATAAAACGCCGACCAACGTCTTCGTATTGTTTTCTATCACGACGACATGAGCGTAACTTTACTCCCAGGTGAACGTTCGAATGGCTCGAGGAGATACCGTCGTCTCTAAAGCCACCCACTGACTTGCAACTCAAAGTCAGCTAGTTCTATGATTTCATTCATCACCACAAGCACTTTATGCTTTTCCGGAGCCACAAACGCACTGGTTTAGACGAAAGCAAACCCGGGCGTCGCGCATCGATCAGTCGTCGACGCATACGACCGCATAGTGCCGTCTTGAGCATCGAATCGCCATTGCTAATGTGGCACAGGCTCGTTTCACACAAATTAGTGCTAATACGCACACCGTCCTCAGTCGACCCATGATTTAACGAAATACAGTAGTCTCCGATGCGAATGCGTCCATTTGCCACCTCATAAGTCCAATGTTGCTGCGTGTATCGGTAATATACCAGCAACACTTGGTGCCCCTGCCACGAAATCTCTTTCAAATCAATGCAAAAACCCGTCCCCGTGACCTCCAGTTTGCCATCGTCCGTTGGACGCCATTTCTGGCTTGAACTTCCATCACACGGTGCCAACATGGCCGAATAGTCGACGTACAATTGCGGGTCACCAGGTTTCTCAAATTTCGTTGCCACTTTCGTCTTGACACGACGGGAACCCAGGGGGAATGTACTTAGCAAAATTCTGAATAAAGTAAAACATGGGCTGGACGAAGAAATCCGTGCCATCTTCGGTGAGAATGAGAGACGCGTCGCACAACTTCACCAAGTGGTTTGGCTCTCGTATGATCAAGCAGCAAGTTTTAGTCCACCTATCCAGCCACATAATTGTTCAAGTCGGTCATAATGTTGTGGTCATACCGCTGGCCACGGAACCATGCGAGGTCCCCGTGGCCCACGTCAGGGCAATTGCAACTCTCCATTGCCAGCATAAAGCGAGTTTTTTTATCAACAAAGTGCGTATCATTTAAGCGTTCATGGTACTCGACGCCATTCGTATAACGTTCATTGTCATACCAGTGAAAAGCCATGTCATCGACATATTGTGCGGCAGTAGGATGGTTGAAAATCTACTCGGCCCATTGACGGACACTGCTGCGCTCTCCGATGTAAAATTAAAAAAATAAATTTTTCCTCGTAGAAAAAATTAAATTGTTCGGCTTTAGCAAATATCGCTTGATCAGCAGTATATTCGCTTGCATAAACACATTGTCTGCCCCTCGGATGATGTTCAGTGAGTGTACTAATGTCGAATTCATACTTGCTACTTTCCACACCAAAATAATGTCATCGGCAGAACCAAGTGCTAATAAAGTGTCCATGTGTGTCGTACCCACACTACTTACAACACATTGGTGCTGTAGAAGTCGATATAGTATTGTTCCATCCATTGTAGAGAAGAAACTAGCTGAGAAGTCATGACGGCCCCCGTGCATAGTTTCATACCTCATCGTGTTGGAAATACAGGGCTGAGTCGTCAACAAGCACTTGTCTCCAAACACCTTCCGGCTTTTGCTGTCTTTACGTTCGAAGAATTCGTAAGTTTGATCCCCATTAAGGCTCGTACTAGATATTCCATTTGACTTGTGAGCTGTGTGATTGTATTGCCACGGTCTTGATAATCTCAATGGATGAGAAGAAAGCATGCCGTTTCTGTCCATGCACATAAGTTGCGACGTTTCAGAAACGATGTTTATCAACACAATAGGAGCCTCATGGGGGACGTTTGACATGGCGCGGTTATGGTCCACTACGTATAAATGTAGCGTTTCCGGCTCTCGTGCCACCATTACGCTTCCAAGAGGGCGCCGTTGAGGATGAGGTTCACAAGCTGAAGTCTCTAATTTCTGCGATGTCCAGTACGAGAAAGAATAAAAGCGTTAAAACACACGAGTTTCTTTTATTGATAAACAACGAATGTATACCGAAGCGAACGACGCGTCCAAATGGTAATAAAACAGTTAGTTAAGAACTTGCATGTTCCAGCCCCGATACAATCTATTAACTGTAAAATTTACGCAAACACAGAATTGAATAGAATTAGCAATATCTTCACTGCTATCACTGCATTGGCCTCCGTTCCAACGTGAATAAATACCACTCACTTTTGCACTGCAACTAGCAGCTGTGAAATGATCTGATCGAACGTCGTAGTAAAGTGACTGCTCCATGACCGTCACAAACCCAAACACAACAGACAGTAGCCATTGATTCAGCGGGATCTTTAGGTTCAGCTATTACGCGTCAATTTCCATAATCATCCTCGGGCCTGCAAACAGTACAGCAATTTAGGCACTGATGCTTTGCCAATCGTCCCTCTGATGCAGGTACTAAAGTTAGCATGACTTACCTTCTGCTTGGTGGTCTGGCTAAGTTGTACTTCTTGATTTGTTGGAAGACAAGCTCGCGCATAAGATGGCCATTGGCAGCTACGTTTCCTCCGTTATTACTATCTGGTGGAAGTGGATAGGAGCTTTCTAGCAGCCCGTTGCACTCGTACTCGGTTGCTCGCCAGTGTTTCGAGTCGCCAAATCCGTTCAGGCGCTCATCTATACAAAAATTGTGTAGGCGCATACTGGTTTCAATGATGGTCATGCAGTTTAAAATTGCAAGGATGAGAGGGCGCTTGAATACGCGCCATTTGTTTACCAGTAGCCCTAGTGGTATATCTCGACATACAGATTCGTAATTGATATAAAAAGAAAGTGTAATCACTGCGAGCCTTTGCCCGATGCTCGCTTTTGAGTTCCGGTCTGGTGTAGAGGATGAGTAGATGCTGTGATAGGATGTAGGCATTATCGCCGATGATGTAGTAGCCATTGGGGAGACTGGAGATGAGAATGCATAATCCAGTAAATCGAGAGAAACAGTCACACATGACCTGCACGTTAATTCCAGATTCTTGGCAGTGACCAGAGAAGAATGCACGACCACCAGGCACCGCTGTAGAAGGAGGGGTGGATATAGAGCACAGCCGAGGCAACCCGTGAGAATGCCGTTGGTACTGATCGCACTGAAATCCCGCGCAGGTTTTTGATGGCAGTTGCGCTGTCAAATGGGGCCTTTATTGCAAGCATGTCTAAACCATTGTTGACATCCATGACATCGAATATAATTGAGTAGAATGTGCTGCGAGTAACTCCTGCAATAACTCGTGGCTGATGATAGCTGCCGCCGGCTAACCACGAAATGGTCATTTGCAGCTTATTGGTGGGCGCGATCGGATTTGTCCCTGTTCTGCACCAGTGTCACGAGTTCATGACGAGCAACTAGTCCTAGTAGCTTTTCGAAAGAGGACGCGCCCATTCTGTAGTATTGTTTGAACTTGACGAGAAGACTCTCCATGTGACGATCTCAATCAAGATGCTGTCGATTAACCACATCCCTGCAGGTAGGCTTGCCAGTTACGACTACGGCTGCAGTAGCGATAACTGCAAGAAGCAGCTTCCTCCTCGCTCGTCAGCGCGGAGTGTTTTTTTGTGTGCTGGGTGTTTGCCTGATCGAAGCCAATAGGGTCATGGTCCCATTTCGGGTCATGAGCCCATCTCGGATCATGAAACGCATGTGCGTGGGTGAGACAAAGCAGATTAGAGCACTTTTAGCCAATCAGAGCGTCTATTTTTCTGGCGGGATCACGGCTCATGATCCTGTTAAGAATGCCTCTCAGGTATCTAAATCACGGATTATTCTTGTTCAAACTGTCTGACCTGCGCGGAAGGAAAAGGCCACAAAACAAAGCAATCGAAGGGGAATAATACGCCGATACACTGCGTGGGTGGGGTGATATGCATGCAATTTGAAAGGCCCAATATCCCCACGCGATCAGCGAGGCAACAGGGTCTTAGTGGTCTTTGTGGATCACCATAATAATTACGTGCGCGTGTTTGGGGGGCACGTACAAAAGATCACGCCGCAAAAATGTTCGAGTATTTTCTGTCTGGTTTAAAAGCGAATTTAATTACCGTATACACATTTTACGTACAGCCGTTGGCGGTAAATTTCGAAACGGGGGCATTTTTTGCAAGCAAACAGGTGTGCTAAGGCAAATAACAGAGGCTGGTACCCCGGCATCGAACGGGAAGGCCGAACGCATGAACCGGACCATTTTCAACATGGTTTGGTACAGATTTTTGGATCTGGTGTCCCCTTGACTTTCTGGACGGAGGCGGCTGAGTATGCCACGCACATAGTCAACCGCAGTCCGACCAGGGCAAATCCTGGAAGGGTACCCCCGATCCAGATGCTAGCAAATAAGCCTACGAATATTGGAGACATTGCGGTTTTCGGGTCGCCATGTATGATATTAAGGGACCCACGAACGAAATCTCTTGCGAAACATGCAGAGAAGGGTATACTTGTATGAAAAAATGACGAGACCAAAGGCTACAAGGTTCTGCTTTTAAAGGACCGAGTAGTGACTACCACTCGGCACGTCACGCAGTTCAAAACGTTAGACGAAGAGGCGAGCAAGCAGATCGCACGGATGTTAAGCGATTCAGAAAAGGACGTTTCGAATGACTCGGGCACCAAAAATCTGCGCAGAATAACAAAGGAAACTAATGAACGCATGGAAAATCAAGAAAACGGCACCCCAAGAAGGTCAGGCCGTAAGATAAAAGAGAAGCCGAAAGCAGCAGCGCTTTCAATGAAAAGGTCGAAGGGGAAAGCAACCAAGAGATCCAAAAATCAAGAAAATGTCCGAAGGACACGCCAAAGAAGTCTCTAAATGAAAATGCTGTGTATAAAGAAAAGTTGACGGGGGGTGATCGGAACATTTACGGATCTTGCGCTTCCAAGCAGTGGTTCTTCAACCTCGGAACCGGATCCGACGAGTTATTACGAGGCACACAAGGGACAGTGGTCTAACGAGTGGAAAGCAGCTGAAGATGCGGAGCTGCAAGCCCTAGAAGAGCTTGGTACCTGGAAGATTGTTTTGTTCGGAAGTTGGGCCAAAAGAAATCACCGCCCACGAAATGGATATACAAGATGAAGTTAAAAGCCGGCGGTACCATTGAGCACCGTAAAGCCAGGTTTATAGCGCGAGGTGACCGACAAATTTTCTGTTTGTTTACCTTTTCAGCTATTATAGAACTTAACAATATGAAGATCATCCTGATTATGACGCTTATCTGGAAAGTGCCTGCACGGCAGGCACTTTCCAGAAAAGCGTCATAATTTGATGTTGTTCTATGGATTTCTTTTTTTTTAATTCTATTTCATCGGGAGAAACTTCATCATCTAAGAACGTTAAATCAAAAGGAAGAAAAAAATACATACAAAATAAGTAAATAGATAATAAGTTTTTTTTTTTTTAAATATCGATAAATTTTGAATATAAGAATTATTGATTGAATTATTTTTAAAATAATCATATTTTTGAAAAAATATATATTATAATAATAACATATATTGTAATAAATTTTTCCCAACTTCCGAACAAAACAATCTTCCAGGCACCAAGCTCTTCTAGGGCTTGCAGCTGCAGTGCATATTACAAGGCACCCACGTAGCAGGACTACGAGATTTCATCTAAAATTCCCCAACGAATGAAGATTCCAGAAGAGAAGCTGGAATAGTTGGGTGTGAAAACTGAGAACGAAGTGGTTTAGAAACTAGAACGGAATCTATATGGGTTGAAACAAGCTGGGCGTCTCTGGTACAAGCTGCTCAGAGACACCCTGGTGAAGATGAAGTTTATACAGTGTCCGTCAGACCTGTTTTGGCAGAAAACTGGCAAGAAATGGAGAAACGCCAACGATCAGAGATTTTCAATCGGTCGTCGGAGGCCCTACTTTGGATCTCTAGATGCTCTCGTCCCGATATTGCGTTTGCTGCGCATAGGGTAACCCGGCACACGCACGCACCAACTCCTCTGAATTTTAAGATGGCGAAACGTAGAGCAACATACCTTAAGGGTACGAAATTGCTCAAGTTAAGTTTGAAACATGACAATGGAGAATCTATGCCTATGCGTACAGTAAGTTACAGTAATGACTACTTTGCCGCTGACAATTCTGACCGGAAGAGTATCAGCGCAAATGTTATTTTCGTTAATTGTATTGTCGCTGGTTGGAGCTAAAAAACAAGGACCATTCGCAACTTCAACTGCCGAAGTGGAATTCATGGTCGCTGCAACTGGTGGAAAATAGGCACTTGGCATACGGGAACTGTTTGGAGAAATTGGTCTGAATTCGCGAGCGCCAATGGTCTTGAAAATAGACAACCAGGCCGCAATAAAACAAATATTGAATGAGGCTAGTGCCGCCAGAACAAAACATGTGGACGTGAAGTTGAAGTTCATTAACGACTCCACGAGGAAAGGGAGAATCAGACCGGAGCACGTTTCAAGTGGAGACATGGTTGCTGATTCGCAGCAAGGATTGCGGAGATGCGAAACCAGATTGGACAGAATTAAAGCCTTCTCTTTTATTTTATTTTCGAATGGAAATCAAGTTGTTGTTTCCGTTATGCAAGGTGGTTTGGGGTATGGCTACACTGTGGTGTAGTCGCTCTTAGAAATTCCTTCTGAGATGCGAACACCTACGGGGGGGGGCAGATGACTGACTGTCGGAGAGTGTACTCCGTCCATCCAGGTCTTGATCCGATCCGGCATCCAGCCGGCTGAATCGGTCACTCCCATCACCTTGGTCGTGACGACTTGGATGATCCATGTTCGAAAAGCTCACCTTGTGTACCCGTCAGCACTGGCGGTTGCGCTTTCTTGTGGACCCCTAGGGTGAAAATTTAAAAGTCCGTCGCATAGAGAAACGAGGGTTAAGACTAGGGGTAGCTCCTGGGCGGAAATCTTCACCGGGGAGCAGGATTGGCAATATACTTAAAGTTTGTATACTGCGACGGCTGGACCGAGAATAATCGATCGCCAGCTAAACCAAAGATAATGAAGGGGTAAATCCAGTCGTGTATGTAAAGGGAATTTCAAATGAAACTCCACAATCTTCCACAGTAGGGCCAAAACGCTACCACACTTTTCCAATAGAAATAAAACCGTGTTCAAAACACGGGCGACTTGAGTTGAGTATACGCGACGCGGCGACTCCCGGTCAGAGGACTTCCGGTGGGTTACTTTAACCTCCCCGGGCAAACCAATAGCAGCAAGAGGGGACCTTGTTAGCCCTCTGCTGTGAACCAATGAAAGCGACTTATGTCCTAGAAAGCAAAACATATACTGATTTTTATCCCTATGTCCAATACTCCCTTTTGTGTAACCTACCCCCAAATAGCCCGGCTGGATAGTTATGTGTCCTACCTGGAATAGCCCAGTCAGCTCCACATGGATCTCTTTTGTGTGGCGTACACCAAAACCATCCGGCTCGCCTGGATACTCCTTCGTGTACCACACATCAAATATCCGGCTCGACCTGGACAGCCATCCATCTAAGTCCAGTTAGCCGCTAGCGTAACCCTTCCATAGTAGCCCAGCGTCCCCCTCTGGTGTCTCATCCGTCTTCCACAAAGCCCATCATTTTTCAGGACCCTTCGCACATACACCTTCCAAACAATCCGCATTCGGTCATCCACCATCTGCGGTCATCCGGCCCACCTGATCCGGACGGCCCCGTCTCCGGCTAGCCCAATTACAAGCCCCTTGATCACACCCATCTGGCTCTATTCCGTTCCTGGCACCATCCTACCGCTGGTGGATACGCTTGGCAACTGCCATCCAGCATCTACGTCCTTGGCCGGCATTTTCTGCCAATCAGAAGGCACCCTCGGCCAGATGTATTTTCATACCTGCCCGTTAATTAATTCACAAGTCACTTCACCACAGCCGCCCCTGAGTCTTGTCGCAGCCGCACAACGATTGAGACACGATCTCACTACGCATCTCACACTTTGAATCCTCCACCGTGCTCATGTCCGGATGATACCGCCACGAACTCATCGTTGGATAACCCTTCCAGAACATCATTCATTCTTTTGCGTAAACCGAAATATCTACTTCCACAATCCACATACCCATCCAGCTTCGACACCCATGTTGACCCCAAAAGGCTTATCAATCCAGCACCATGCTGAATCTAAAACGTTTTCAATCCAGCACCCTGCCGACTCCAAAAGTTTTTTTTTCAATCCAGCACCTGATTGGCCCATTTCTGGCCAGACTAGTTCCTATCCACCGTTTGATCGGTCGATTAATACCGCTTAATCTGGCCGTACCCGCTGCCCGGCAGCCAGACGGCCAAATTTTCTGGGTCCACCCCACCTTCTTCATGGGTCTGCATGACCTCGAAACGATTCCGGCTCGCTCGTCGTCGTTAGAACTCCCTTATCAAGGCCCTACAGTTTTGGTCCAACTCATCCGTTCTTCGTAGTTTTTTCTAGGCACCAGGAATTCTCTGTTAATCCGCCCAAACCTGGCTTTCCGTCCAGTTCGAACATTCAAAATCTTATCTACTTCGTACTCGTCCGGATCCAGAAGTTTGTCCCAGTTGTCTTCTGGCAGCAGGGCTTCGTCAAAGTTGAACCGATCGCTCCCCACTACCAAGCGTATACTTGGACGGTCTGGGAAGTGTTTCACCAACTTCAGTTTGGAAACGTGCACTATTGGGAAAACGTTGTAGTCAGCGCCTGTCGTAACCAGCTTGACCGCGTGCTCCCCGACCACCTCCGCCACTCGGAAAGAACCAATGCCAGATATGGGCTAGCTTCCGCGCATAGCCTTCCTTGACTCGATCCAGATATAACCATACCTGGAAGCCTGGCTCTATACCATGCTCCTTGACCTGGTCATTGTTCTGGTTAGCGTGGTCCTGGATTGCTTGCCGGAGGTATTCGTTTACTTGTTCCGGTGCCAGTGAATAATGACATTGCACCCCCATCCTCCAGCGACGGGCGTCTCTATCACGGCTTCTGGTACACCCTATCGGGATGACAGCTTCCAAGGTGGATCGAGGATCCCATCCATAAGACAAATATAGAAAGGGGTGTCTCTCCTTACCCGATCGTACGACGAGCTTATTGCGAAAACAAGCCTCTCCGCGTATTCGTCCCAGTCGTGCTGATCCGCCTCCACCACATACATCTTGAGGGCTCTTGTCAGAGTTTGGACCAGTCTTTCGGCCTTCCTGTTTGCTTGAGGGAGGCAAGCCATGGTCGCGCTCTGTTTTTGTCCCATAATCTTGTCGAAGGCTCGGATACGTCCGCCATAAATCCAGGTTCCCTATCATGCCGGATGACCTAGCTTGCTCCAAAACGTCTAAACACACATTCCTCGTAACTCTGAGCAACCTGCTGTGCGGTACGGGTGGAACTGGCCTTTTCTATGACCAGCCCGGTAAACAAATCCGTCCAGATCAAGAGTTCCGTGTATCCATTTCGAGATTTAGGCAAGGATTGGGATATGGTCCATCGCAATGACTTGGAAATGATAGGTGGCCTGTATATTTCCAGGTGACCGCCCTCTAACGGTCGGCCGGCCCTTCCCTGTTTCACAATCCGGACAATTTCCCACATAAGCCTGCACACTGCGATAGAGACCTCGCCAGTGGAAATTTTACGATAGGTCCGGCCGATGCCTTGATGCCCCCTTCCAAACTTACGTGATAGTGGTGGAGGATATCCGTTTGCAAGGTAGTCGGTACGACCATCCGGGTGGATTTATCCCTCTTAATTTCGGGCTGGTCAGCATCTCCGGCTGGTCAGCATCTCCGGCTGGTCAGCATCTCCGGCTGGTCAGCATCTCGGAAATCCGTTTGAAAGGTAGTCGGTACGACCAGCCGGGTGGATTTATCCCTCTCAATTTCGGGCTGGTCAGCATCTTGTTAGAAAAACAACAACCCGTTCTCATCCACTTCGTTATCTAGGGCTAGCTTAAAGCACTCCTTGGCTTGTTCGGCACTTAATTTCTCCACTTCCCCTCTCAAGTATGCTTTAAGATCCACTATCCACTCCTCTTCATCTTGCGCTTACAGGATCCGTTCTGCCCGCAACTGTTACAATATCCCTTCGCTCATTACTTCTGGAAATGGTGAGCCAGCGGCCAGAGAACGGCGCTTTTGCGACCGGGTGACGGCGTTCACCCGGGTTACCTCCTCAAGGTCGGCCGGATGGATAAGTTCGGGTAGCCGATTGATCCCTGCTAGATCTAATAACAAGCCTGGATCAAAAGCCGTGGCCCCTACTTGGTCACGCATAGCTAGCGTGGCCAGGTGATCTGCACTCTTAGTCCAGTCTCTTTTAACATGTAACAGTGTAGGTCTTGGCCACTTTCGCAGGGCGGACATAACCCGATCATTCAACAGTCTTAGTCGGGGAGCCTTGCAGTCTATTTCTCCAGTGATTTGCCGGATCACCAGATTGGAGTCACCGCATATTATAATCCGCCCTTGCGTCCGACTATTTAACAGATCTAGGCAAACCAGCAATCATCGGTATTCTGCCTCATTCACTGTTATACCAGGCGTGAAATCCGAAGCAGCAGCGACCACATTCCACTCGGGCAGCTTCCATAGGATGGCACTATAGACGTCTACTCCTTTTTTTACGCTTGCTGACCCGTCAATACTCAGAACCTTCAGTTCTTCAGTTGGTCTCACTGTTGGTAGCGGTAGTGTGATGGATTGTCGTGGCTGTTTTCGAGGCGCTATGGCTATCAGCGCCTCCTCCACTTCTGCCCTTGGGGTGATGCTGGCCGCTAACGTGCCCAGTATCTCCTCTTCTCCTTTGGTGCACTTGATCACTTCTAGAGACCACTGAGACAACAACGCCGCCCATCTGCCCAGCAGGCCATCAATACCATTTGCCGTAAGAAGCCATGACAGGGTCGACCGTTTGGATAATACTTTAATGGATCGAGACACCAGCATAGTGTAGCACACATCCAGAATCCGTAGTAAAGCCAAAACTTCTTTATCCACTAGCCCACAGTTAACTTCGCTAACATTCAGAGTCCGGCTAGTGAACGTCATAGGACAATACACTCCATCATGATCCTGCACAAGGGCAGCTGAGATAGCTCACTTGTTAGCATAGATGATGACCACAGGCATCTTATTAACATCAAAATGCTTCAGGACTGGTGTGGTTGCCATCTTTGCTTTCAGCATACCAAAGGCCACCATCGCACTGGTCATGTGGTTGTCCGGCCCGGCAGCACTGGAGTGGGACAGCCGGCTGCCTGTCTGGGTGGACGCGAGCAGCATCTCATTGGCGGAAATAGTTGACCCGGACAGCATATCATTGGCTGATATTGTTGACCCGGGAAGCATATCATTGGCTGATATTATCGACCCGGGCAGCATATCGTTGGCTGATATTGCTGGCTCGAATAGCATTTCTCCTTGCCGATCCTGCTCTCTCAGCTTGTGGTAATCCACCTCCCGTACCTCATACAAAACAGCAGCATAGACCGCGAAATCCTCAATGAACCAACTGTAGTAATTCAAACTGCCCAAAAAAGATTGTATGGCCTTCAATGACCGCGGGAAAGGCAGATTACTCAAAGACTCCAGATCCTTCGGGTTAGCTTCCAATCGCAATCGAAACCTGGTGACCCAAACAAGTCACCTTTGTTTTTCCCCAGAAAATCTTCATTACACTAATCGGAAGATTCCACTTTTTCACACGTAATCATCAACTTTTCTACTTTTTCACATAGTAAATCCCAAGTAGTCACTGGCACGAGAATGTCATCAATATGGGACCGCCGCCCCAAAACCGAAAGTTTTGGGGCGGGGTCGGGGTCACCTTTGGCGAACACATCACCGACCAGGGCCGGATCTTGGTCCGCCATGATCTTGAAATGTCCATACAACGCGTTATCTATTAGCCGCTGGTAAATCTGCGGAGCATTCTTTAGACCAAACGGCATCCGGTTCCACTCGAACAACTGGAAGGGCGTCACAAACGCAGAGATTTCCCGTGCACGATCGGTCATAGAGACCACCCAGAATCCACTAGCCATGTCCAACGAGCAATACCACAATACTTTATCCAGATCCTCCAGCAAGTCGTTTATCAACGGCATCGGGTAAAACATTAGCTTAGTCAGCTAGTTCACCAGTCGGTAGTCGATACACAACCTTATACCCACCCCATTTTTTTTAATAATGATTACAATAGGCGACGCCCATGGCGAGGTGGACGGCTGGATTATTTTGGTGGCCAGCAATCCCTTGATAAGCAGCGACAGCTATTCCGATACTGGGGGGCGACTCTCCGTCATCTTTGCGCCACCGGCATGGCATTACCCACATTAATGTCGCATACCGCCTCATGGGCGACTGGAGGCAGTACATTTCCAGGGCCAATCAGCAGATGTCTCCTTTTCCATAGGATGTCCTTCAGCCTGCTGATCTCTTCAAGGGTGTTCACATCTGGATCTCCCACTTGTAGATCGTCAATAGTAACTGCTGGTGGACAGGAGATCACCTCAGGTAACACCGCCATCTGATCCTCCATGCCTTCGACGTATAGATCGCCCCTTTCATGAATGCAGACCTGGTCAGCTTCGGCTAATTCCGGATCCGGACCAGGTGGATCAGTCGATCCGCCTCCGGCTATTTCCGAATCCGGGTCAGCCGGATCGGTCGATCCAGCATCATCCTGCTCATCGGGCTATCCGGCATCGGAGGTGACCGCACACTTGTTTCCTCTCCTGATCCTGTCGTTCGTCCGTCTTCGACGGAGTGGACAAAACCAATTCAGCTATTGGGGCAGGATCTCGACCAGCACGTTCAGCCGGATCCGGCGACGGCTGGCTTCGCGTCAATATTCTAGAAGGAGTACGGTACTCTGGTTTAGCCACCATTGGAGTATGATCTTCCTCCACCAGTTCCTCGTCGCTGACCAAATCGGTAGTTGCCTGAAAGGCTAGGTTTTGCCACTCGATATAGCGTCTTGAGCCAATAGTGACATAACCCGTCCGGCGGGGCACCTTGTCCTCGGCCAACCACATTCCAATGATCACGTCTTCATGCAAGGTGAGGGGCCGTTCTGAGATGTTGGTCACACTAATGTAATTGAAGTGACCTGCCCCTTTGACGAACGAGGGCACCCAACACTCGCCCCTAGTCAGCCATAACTTACGCCACCTGTCGTGTGGTCGTAACATTACTTCCACCGTCCTTCCCACTGTCACCGTTACAAACTGACCCAACTTGAGGAAATGGACGTGGGCGCCATAAGGGCCGCCGGCCAGCCAGCTGGATCTGCACCTCATCAGGCAACGTCAATGTCCCATGAGATAAGTCCAGCCGTATGCCGGCTGGGACCATAACGTCCATCCCCAGAATTGCATCCTGCCCGGCTAGTTTACCTACCCAGGCGGTAAAATAGTACACCAAAGACCCAGCCAACGTAATTTTAACTCTTGTTCCTTGGGTCATGTACGAACTTTCTCTAATACCGCTACACTCTTGCCGCTTTTATCATCTATTTCTCACCCCACCTTACGAGCAAAGGTGGTTTCAACGAAAGACACTTCTGCGCCAGAGTCAAAAAGCATGGTGGCCTTCTGGTTATTAATTTTACCATCCGCCTTGGCTTGCTTGAACCACTTATCCGGCGAATGGTATTTCCAATAACCTCGTGATTCGCCAGGTAGCAGATTCAATTCCATAAGCACTTCAGACCGAGAATATTCGTCCGTTCGTATACTGCTCACCAGGAAGGGGTCAGCCGTGTTGCCCGGGGACCGGATGACGTAATCGTCAAACTTACATGTATTGTCGGTTACGCTTTGCTCTGCTTCTTGATTATCCTCCTTACCGACTTATGCATAGATACTAACACTAGACCACTCGGATCGAGCCAGATTCCAACCTGGCGAGCAATCTAGTTTAACATCTTTGCCACCCCGGGCGGCAACATTCCAGCATGCTTGGTCGGGACGTACCACTTCTTCATCTGGTTGTAATACTCCTCGATAGGCCAAAGTCCAGCCTCGTGCACTTCCCCGCAAGTCTTGCAGGTGAACAAACAGTGTTCTTCCGGATGTCCCTTTCTTTCGCACTTCTTGCAGGTCAGCCGCTTCCAGCAGCTCCGGTCGTCATGCTTGATGGACCCACAGTGGGTACACTTCCACATTTTTACCTAGGATTAGGCCCCTTTCCGCATGTTTTGCAAGGGATTTTGATCATGGGTCCCTGTATACTATGCAGCGCAACCCAACAATCACAATGTTCCCAATGTTCGTGAGTTTGTTCGTCAACCTCTGGATCGGGGGTACCCTTCCAGGATTTGCCCTGGTCGGACTGCGGTTGAGTATGTACGTGGTATACTTAGCCGCCTCCGTCCTGAATGTTAAAGGTACACCAATCCAAAGATCATACACCGGACCATGTTAAAAAGGGTCCGGTTCATACGTTCGGCTTTTTTGTTGGACGCCGGGGTGCCGGCCTCCGTGATTTGCCTCCGCACGCCCGTTTGCTTGCAAAGCAAATCCACGTTTCAAAACTCGCCCCCACCGTCTGTACGCAGGACGTGTATACGGCAATTAAACTCCCTTTCAAACCAGCATAAAAAATGCTCGAAAATTTTTGTGGCACGATCTTTAGTACGTGCCGCAAATACACGCACATAATTGGTTTGGTGGTCCACGAAAACCACTAGAAATCTGTTTCCACGCCGATCGCGTGGGGGTTATTGGGTCTTTCAAATCGCTGCATATTACCCCACCCACGCGATCTACTGGCGCGTTGCTTCCAGAATCCTTTTTCTGTTGCTTGGTCTTGTGTCCTTTACCCTCCGCACAGGCCAGGCAGTTAGGACGTGAATAATTCGTAATTTTAATGCCTGACCTGGGGTCCCGAGCCAATCTTTCTACTGCATCGTACGCTAGATGCCCAAGTCGGGAGTGGAAGTGATGCAAAGTCCCTTTTTGCACTTCACCCTCCACATTCGCTGCCATATTGTTCATAACTATGTTCGAGAACGATTTTGTGTGCTCGCGAGACCTGTCTGCACGTAAATAGGCAGCAAACATAGACCCATAGACTTCAATATTGAACAGAACTTGGTTTCGAAATGTTATCTCCATTTTTTTCACCATTATCCTGTAGTACACAGCCCCTTTTCCGTAAACATCCTAACAATATGAGGTTTTTCGCCAATTTTGGTGCAAAAAGACCTCTGTTAACGTGATTTATGTGGTTTTGCCTGATATAACGATTTCACTTCCAATCAGCTTAAAACCTGGCCAACCTTGGTCACTTCCAACGTTCCACCGTCTGGGAGCGTTAAAGCATCGTCTTGGCAGCAGTTTTTTGCGTTTCTAGGAGACCTTCATCAGATATGAGGTGTCTGCCGGCTCCACTATCCACGACCCACAAGTCTCTTTCAAACTTCCCTTGTATGGTGTTTTCTTCTTGTCCGTTTGTCGTGGACAGCACGAAACGCTTCTCAGAGCCTTTCTGACCTTGTCGGGCCCGTCTGTCGCTCCTTTTGGGCCCTTTTTTGTTATCTTGCTGCGGACATTTTCATCTAATATGCCCTTCGGCCCCGCAGCCATAACACGCACGTTTCCCGCCGTGTTCATACACAAAATTCACAGCAAACTTCAATTTGTATGATTCATCGTCCAATTCTTACGCCCAGGAATTTTATTCTTGCGCATGCTGCAGGTAATCCTGCCGCTGCGGGTAATATCGAACCATTAGCGCGATTTTCAACCTCGGCGCAGTGAATTTCACAATGTTCTCCACAATTAAACGTTCACTTGAGGCACTTTCACGGGCCAATGCGACCAAGTATAGAAAGTGCTCGGTCCAGGACCTTCTGGGGTCTTTCTCAGCAGCAAAACCTTGCGCAGCTTGGTAGTATGAAATATTAACCTTGCAAGCATTCAGCATTTGTTCCAGCACAAAATATAATCCTGGTGATATCTGCCACCAGGTTCCAATATTCGCTTGGAATAATTAACGCTACGCCTTCTAAATGCTCTCCTAGCGTGTTTATTTTCAAGCGTTCATTCCGCGTAAAGTCTGACGCAATTTCCGCTACTTCAATTGCTTCTATGAACAAATATGCCCATTGTTTGAAGCCGGACCCTAGCCCTGCGTAAACGTCTGCCCCTAAGACTTTGAATTCTTAGTCTTGGTATTTTCATACCACTTACGTTTTCCTTTTGGTTTGCGGCCAAATTTCCTGGTATGTCTATGCCAGCCGCCCCTCACGGCATATTTAATCCTGGCGCTTGCCACGGTGGTGTAGCTTCTTTGCCACCTCTTGGGCCACCGCCACGCCTCATGCCTTCTTCTACACTTAGGTCCTTCAGGGTTATTTTCATCCCGAACGGCCCGTGATTTTTCAGAGTGTATCTAAACGCACTCGTGTATTTGGATCCCTTGTTGGACCCGGGTGACGTGCTTTGGGCGGATCCCTGTGATCGCACCTCTTCAACCGCATCAAGCCGTCGGTCCATACGCTTCAAATATTCAAGAGATTGCCTCCATATTTGGCATCCGACTCTTCACTCTTTTCATCTTCCATTTTAACCAGGAAAAAAATTAAACGAGAAACGAGATTAACAAATAACCACTTATTCCACAACGAGGGGAAGAGATAAAATTCCAACAACCCACCAAAAACGAGAACGAGAAGAATTAAAACTTAAAAACTTCGTGTCCGGTATTAGTGCGTGATTTAAGCCCGTGAGGCTTGAGCTCATAACCTGTAGGAAATTACCACCGCAGCTGGTACCAACAATGTAGCACCGAGTGTTCGTGGTCCGGCTAGAAACCACCACCACACTTATTTGTCCGCTTGGTTATGCGTACTTAGCTCTGCAAGCTAAGGTAAGGAAGTGCTTAAGCCCGCAATGTCACCAGTCACCACTTGTCGTAAGTATGTAGAAAGAAAAGTAAGTAGTAGTAGTAAAATGTAGTCTAATTAGTCTTAACTATTAGCTACTATAAACATGTCTAATCTAGAATGCAATCTAGGCTCAGGCTTAACAGATAGGTTATCTGCTCTGGACAGGTAACTGGAATCATGGGATGTGTTACTATAGTCTGGGTCCGGTGCTGGTGAATGGGTGAAAATGCACTGTGAACTGATTTTCTGTCGGATCCCGTCTTCTCGTAACGCATAAACCTTGGATTCGTATTCAGCTACTGCTTCAACTTGAGCTCGGACCTGATTCCATACAAATTCCAGATGTTCATACGCCTCTTTCACTATCCCTTGGAAAAATCGTTTGATTGCGCAATTGCCATAGCCATGCCATCCCAATTCCACAAATTCTTTTCCATAGCCGATGAAAAACCGCCTTATAAGTTTCATCATACCATCCATACTGCCTTATCATCGCCTTCTTTATCCCAAAACCAACCGGTGGGTCACACCTGATCACTATTGCAGTTTGAAAATCATCCAACCGTGAATCCGTGGTCGTCTTTCCACGCCAGTGTTGCAATAATCTTCTCCAGAAAGATTGAGCTCGCGGGCACTCCCATTGACATGTATCAGTGCGGAGACTCGTACATCCTGTATCTAAGGCACATCGCCCGTCTGCCAGTTTTCTGGCGTAGAAGGTGTTTAGTTGCATAGTAATTACCTGATATTGCACCCAAACTTGATAGTTAGTCAACAAGTTATTATGCTCCCATACCTGATTGGGCTCAACATCTTGTATGTCATTCCACCAGCGACTTGAGCTGCCTCGATTCTTCCATTTCGCTAAAATAGGTTTCAGTTCAGGCGCCACCCCATGGAAGTACATCTTCCGAAATGACCGACGGAATTTCGACCAAATCCTCTTTATTGGTGTGTTGTCCTCCATTAACCACCCGATAAGATGGATATCTGGGTGCGGATGAAAGACGACTAACTTCCCCACAATCTCTTCGTTCTCATCATTAATCGCTAGGTCACTGGAAATAATTTCCCAATTAATCCCATCTGCTTTCTGTTCCAAGTGTACACTGGCCTCTGTATTCCGACCGTGTCCTCTAACTCTGCCTGGTGCTACCACATCACATGTTCTAAACATGTTGGTCCACTGCAGAAATGAATCGGAGGTCGTTCTCCTAAGTAATGGCCTATCTCCACTCTAGGGGACGCCACAATAATGGAGCATAGCCAGCGACCTATTTTTGCGCAAGTATGGGAATTCCCATCTATTCCTTGCACCTGCCACATAAAAGTATTCTTCGTTAGTCGTAGTATTCTCAAATCATGGATAGATACCGGTGGAATACGATAATATTTCTTGGCAGATCACGTCGGTGCCTTCTCCTCCCGTATCCATGGATTTGAATCCCAACCATATGTCCCCCAAAAGGGAATAGTTGATGTGGGAAGTATATCATGATATTGGCAAGTATCGATGTTGACATGGATCGTAAACTCATCCTTCGGTTTTAAAGCCAACCCTTTCATCTCTAGTCGCGATTCCATTGACGTGATTACCCGCGGTAACTCCTCCCGGGTATGAAATTTTTTATTCTAATTTCTCCAACTCGCCCTGTTTTGGCCAAAGCCATTCCTTCACTGCTCTCGCTACTATTGGTATCGCTCCTGGCTCCACGATTGTGCCTGCTTTGCAAACTTTATAACCTTTACAGGTGTTAGTAACTGTCCCGAATGAATATCTGCTCCTCTTCCTGCCAAACCCAGCCACGCCTGCTGATAGCTATCTCTCGCTGCGATTAGCCACTGACAAGCTATCTTTAGACGTTGAATCTTAATAGCGACTGGGATAGATATAAGTCCCACTTCCCCTGTCGCATATGGTGTGAAGAGTAACGTAGGCAATATCTTATGTCTCCCGCCTTCACTCGTCGTACTATTACGCCATAAAAATGCTTTCTGAATATTTACCAGCTCTCGCATCACCTCTGCTGGGGGTTCAAACATTTGCGGGTGAATAGAATGGTGGTATTGCAATAACATTAAACAATTGGACAGGTTCCACAAAAGCAGCTCCGCATTATGTTGCCGTTGCCAACCTCCTCTGTACATTTCTTATCCGTAGTGCCCAGTTAACAGTTGGTAAAGTAGTCCACCCAAAGAAATAACCGAGATATCAAATTGTTTCTCCTTCCGGTAAAACCGGTATCTTGTACCATTTTTATGGTACAATTTTCGTATTTAGGAAAACGAATTTACTTTTAGCCGGCTGTACCTGTAAACCAGAAAGATCTCCGAAACGAAGAACTACGTCCAGGGCGATGGGTACCTGTTCCGCATGTTGGACGAATATCGTGGAATCGTCTTTGAACGCAGAGAATCGGTGTTGGATGGAACCATCTTGATGTAAAGGTTGAATCCCCGCAATCCTTTCCTCTTGAAGCAACGCTAACGCCAGTGGTTCAACCGCTAAAATGAACAATAGGGGTACCCCTGTCGAATCCCTGATTTTACCTGAAGCGGATCTGAAAATTGATTGTTGACCAAAAATTCCGCCGTAGTTCCAGCATGTATTCGATCCACTAAATCCACAAATTGATCTGAGAATCCAAAAACATGTAATACGTGCAGTAAATATTTTCGATCAACAGTGTCATAAGCTTTACTGAAGTCCAAAAAAAAATTCCGGCACTCTTAGCCGCAGATTCGTTCTGTTTTTGTCGGTAAGTTTCAAATGTTGCCTTCATCATAATGCCTGCCTTATCCATACGTCGGCCGGATACAAACACCTGCTGAGTGTCACCAATTAATTGTCCTAAGAAAGCCTGTAATCTCCTTGCTAATATTTTTGCAAAAAAAATTGTATCCAGTTGTCAATAAAGAAATTGGGCGGTAATCAAGGGCATTATTTGAGTCTCCCTTCTTTTGTAATGGAATCACCACTGCCTTCAAAAAGGATCGGGGTGGTTGACCTCCCTCCAATAAAGAAATAAAAAGCTTCGTCAAGGATTCCACTAGCACGTCACCAAAATCTTTGTAAAAATCATTACCTAATCCGTCCTGACCAGCTGCCTTTCTTCTATCTAGACATTTTATTGCCCAGTGTACATCTCCCTCCTGTATTGGTGTGAGAAGGGCGGAATTTTGAGCTGTGGTTACCTTGCGATGAACAGGCGCCGTCATGAAGTGTGCCAGTCTGTCTCGTAAATTTGCACTTGGTTCGGTACGGTGGCTACATCCCATAATAGGGCGCCAGGTGGCTGCGAATTTATCCGGTATGGATAAAGAGTCTGGGAATGGAGGGCCCGAAATCGCATCAATTTTGGAGACCGTTTGGTCACGTTCCCATACTGAGGCCCGTTTGAACAACCATCTTACATCAGAAGAGGATCTATGTAACCGTAAACTCCGACGAAACGAACGTTCTTTATGCAATACTCCAGATAGGGCTGAAACTAAATGTTGCCTGGATTTCGCATTATCCCTAACCGTTCTTTGCAAATGATGCAGACGTCGTTTCCTGCGTCGAGCCACTTTCTTCCGGACTTGAAAAATGATATCTCGATACATATCCACTCTCGTATCCCAACTGGGTTCATCATTGTTTTGACTGTTGTAACTCGTGATACTATCCAGTAACAGTGAATGTGTTTGATCGTGATTGGATCCATAAAACGGATAGGGCATGCGCCTATACGTCAAATGATCATGTGACACACTCGGATCTTTCAAACATAAATACACCTGATTGTGGTCTGAATAGACTGGTGGTGCTTCGACCTCCACCCAGATCACCCAATTTTTCCAAGTATCCGAGACATAAAACCGATATCCGACTAGCTTGGTTCCCCCGCCAATAAGTATAATGGTCCGATGGGTCAATGTTAATCTCGTCTATGGCAGGCATCATTAAAATCCTAGCATCCCATAATTTCCATTCCTTTAAAAGTCTCGCTCTCTGGAAGCATTGTTCGCATACCACCAAGTCGATCTAGAGCCGGTGAATCCACACAATTGTAGTCTCCACCAGAAAGCAGTTTTTAGGTTTTCGTTCAAAAATTGTCCGTAAAGCTCCATAGAATAGTTCTCGACTTTTACAATCACTGGACGGACCGTAAACATTAATCAATAGAGCATCATTCCACTTTACCACTAGAAATCTATTTGTCCATAGCGTCTGTTTCCACGGAACCACTTGGTCCACCACAGTCGGGTTCACCAAGATCGCGACACCGCCTTGTTTAGTGGTATGCACGCTCCAGTAGGAAAATGTCTTTTTGTGGCCCTGATTTCCCCAGAGAGACGCCCATTTTCGTGACACTTCATCCCGTTCTGCTAATGACACTGTGTGTTTCTTGGAGCAGGATGATGTGTGCCACATAATTTTAATTACCCCATCTCCACGCATTAAACCAGGCATCCATGTCTTTTTTAGCAAACCCCCGGACATTTTGGCTCAGAAAAATGCTTGTCAACTTGTTTGACTTGGATGAATCCGAGCCGGATAGCGGCTTATATTCTAAAGCTCTCATAAGTCGATGTGTCGTGAAAATATCTAATGTTTTCATGTTATAATACGTCGAACGTGATGTCTGCCCTACTGCGGTGCCCTCAGTACCGACCTTGACCGTCTAGGTCTGGTTCAATTGCTTTAACTTCCTTGTTCCCCACTAATTGAATGATACTATCAGAGTGCATGAATGTGAAAATACCCTTCCAAGCCCCTGACACTCCATTTGTTATCGCATCCATCTGTGCCGCATAATCCGTATTCGTGTCCACTAGGTGAAGATGTCGCTGTAATAGACACAAAATTGTATCAGCTGACTGATAATTTTCACCTATCAAAGCGGCAATCTGCTCCGCGAATAGATGAGCACTGAGGAGCATGTTCGCTAGAAGCGGCACTTGTCGGGGAGCCAACAATTTTAACACTGCATTACTCCCGATTTGAATTTTCCTGAGCCGCGCCCATACCTGCGAACTGTTCATATACGCATATTTTTCGCAGAACTTTTCATCACGTTGAATCGTTGTTCCCATTCTGAAAACCATTCTCCTGAAATATCTAGGAGGCCCTCTCTTTTTCCTGCCTCCACTACAGCAATCCAACATTGTTCTCTCTGAGTTTTAGTGAGTTCAACTAGCACACTGCCATGAACACTATCCAAGATGTAGTAAGATCCTGGTACTGCTTTTAGTAAGTGAAGTAATCTATTGGCTTCCAAATGTGCCGCTTTAACCCAAAGCGTCTTTGTTAAACTTAGTAAATGGAATGGAATCCCTGTTTGTTCCTCCCAATGAAACAATAATTGATTCCAAGCCATCTTAAATTCATCGATAGTCATAGTCATGATATTTGGTTCTGAATCACATTTCATCATTTCATTGAATAATTCCCTTTGTACCGGTACAATTTCCATAGATTCATCCTCCTCCCCATCGTTATCTCTACGACAAACACGTTTCGACATTGGGCTGTCACTTGTACCGGATTTGTTTGTATCTTGCGAACTGTATGGATGATCAGATTCTTTATACTCGGAATCCGATGCTACGCTATCTGAGATCCGTAATTGTTCTTGTTCAGAGTTGTATTCCCACCACACGCGCTCATACCATTGTTGAAGTATTGGTTTTGAGATTTGATATTCCTGTTGAAATCTCATACAGGTATCCTGGTCGGATAGGTCAGCCTGAAGCAAACGCTCTTGTTCCGGTAATGATAACTTCGAGACTGTATCCGATAAAAAGAGCAGTTAATTCGCACATCGGGGGGTCTTTCGACATTATTATCTGAGTAATCTCACACTTCAAACCATGGTGTATAGTCGGCCCGTTTAACCTGTGTAGAAGATCGTCATAATGGCCATCCAAATCGTCGGGATCCCATGGGGATTGATTTCCATATCTGGTTATGGATCCATCTGTACTTAATGCTAATTCCTGGGAAGAAGCTGTCGAATGCAATCCAACCTCCTGTTGTGAAGGCGCTTCTCGCAATCTCTCGCCGTCTACACGATCTTGGTCCATGGTGCTATCACATGGTCGGTCATCATCATAATCTTCATCGCCACTGTTATCCTCCATAGGTATATCCTCTGAGATTTTGCATCTCGTCCCACTAAGTATGGCTGAATAGTGTTGTCCACTGTAGAGTAAAATCAGTGGCCGTTGTCCCTCCTGATGCTCCATCATGTCTGCCTTTAGGAAAGCTCGCACCTTTTCGTAGAAAATGCCCACCGCCATCGGGTATTCTCCACTCATTTGGAATGTTTTCCCCCGAACCGTCCTAGTTTCTGGTACCAGATGTAACAATCCAGGTAATTTCATCCCTGGCGGGTGACCCAGGGCATAGATCTCCCGTTGAAGCAACGTACTCAGTGATTTCAAGGTATCCGTGCATTCTTATTTGGTCCTTGGAATATTTTCGTCAATCTTATAGCTGCTTTCAGCAAACTCTAAAAGATATTCCTGGAATTGTTTCCGAGATTCCTTAGACGTGATTCTGTAAGTCGCTCGTCCCAGTTCTATCAGCGTTGGTTTCCTCGTTCCGGGGGGAAATTTCAAATCAAAATCTAGCAGCGCTCTGATGATACATCCGTCTTTCAATTTCTTCGACATCGATTTCAATAAATCAACATTACGGAGTACCTTTTATCCGTTGAGCGATAATCTTTCCACAAAGAATTATCGGATCACTATGACCGACGTATTTTATCACTCCAATAGAAATTCCATATTTTAAAAATAATTCAATCAATAATTCTTATATTTTTTAAAAAAAAAAGCTCAACTTTATACATTTTTTCAAAATCAATGCACAAATTCATTTGCAAAACGAACACAACGAAATGTGTGGGCCTTATGTAAGATTTTTTACTTATTTTTAATGAGATTAATGGATTACATAAACTGTGTCCCGTAGTTTCTGTGGCCATGCCAAAGCCTGACATACAGCGTAGACCTGACAATTACCTGTCGCTGGAGTTGGTATCGAAACCAACCCCAAGGACTGTATCACTTTTGGTATAGAGGTCAGGTCTAATTGCGTTGCATCTTCTACATCCAGCGGCTTTACTGGTTGTATCAATCCTTCCTCCGTTTCCACTTGTTTAATAACCTCATTTAGGAAAGGTTTAACCTTCCCCTCTTGCATCAGTAATGTGGCCGCTTTTTTTGAAGGATAGCTTTCTGCTCTCGCTCATGCTGCCGAGCGTGACGGTCCTTTTTTTTCTTCCTTACTTGTTCCTTTGTGTGTGCTGTTACCCCTGACACATGCTTTTCCTGTTGGCCTATTATTGTTCGGGTCCCATCCTGAGTTGAAGTATCGATGTCTCTTTTGAGACTAGATTCGACTTCCGATTCCTCTTTCTTGTCCTCTGTCGCCGTGTCCTCTGGCTGACTGGCTCCGCCTCTCCCTTTGTACCTCTTAACCGTTACCCAATCCGACAATGCTGGCTGACTTCGTGAACGTGAATGAGTATCAGCCTTGTGTATCTCGTGATCTTGCTTATCTCCCCTGTCAGCCTGTTTGCATGGCGTTACACATGGCACAGTCTTCTTTCCGTCATCCTCGATGACTGTAGTTCCTTTCTCCTCTAAGTCTTCTTCTGATGTTGTAATCCTCAGTTGATTGTCCCTTACTGCATCTACTCGTGCTCGAAGTTCATCCATACTGCGAAAGGTTGTGTCTTGAGACGCAAATTGTTTCAAATCCTGCAGTTTGACTTCAATACAATTCGATTTCAAAATTTCAGCGAGTGGTTTGGTACACTTCCTCATTGGATGTCCTATGTCCCCGTATCTTAAACACTGCTTACGTCCTCGCATAGAGGGGTGTTCAATAACAAGCATTGAGTGGCCCCAATATATGCGTCGTACATCCAATAGTGCTGTTGGGCATGCATCAGACTCCACAATCAACTCCCATAACGTTGACGTATCAGAAAAGGTCCGCCTTTATCTAAGTCATCCAGTTGAAAATCCACTCCAAGTAACTTTTTAAGAAATCCAGACAGCTTGAGCAAGTCGACCGACCGCGTAATATTTTTCAGCACGAAAGAGTAATAGCCGTTGTGAACATACTTCTCTCCATTACTATCAAGTTGATTCTCCCATGCTGAAGCATCAGCTGATACCACCTCTTGATGTAAATTGTAGAGGGAATGGTCGATATGGAAGGGTACTATCAAACACACAAACTTCATGGCCATATCCCTTGTATGAAAATGGAAATTTAATGCATGATTTCCTCCATCATAACTGATATTCTTGACCTGCGCCACCATACGCCATAATTCCACAATTCCAGAGCCTCGTGTAGCCGCGGCTGTTGCTATACTTTCTTGAATACTCTTGGTACTCAAAAAGGCTTCTTTGATCGGGCTTTCGCCCTTGAGGTCCATGACCAGGCAACCTTCGACTTGTGCCCGGATAGTTTGCACTAGTCGGACTTGTTCGTCAATTTTCATAATTCGCTTCAAGAATTGTGGTAATTGTTTTGCAATTATCGTTCCTTCCACCAGTCCTTGCACGATCCGCCATTCATCTGCACTGTCTTCCCGCACCTTCATCGGTGCAAATTTCCCATACTGTTTTTCACAAACCTCACGTAAGCGAACAATCTCCTCTGGCGCGTAAATGTCAGTCTTAAAGAGAAACGTCTTTTTCAACAGTTTTTCCTCTGAATTCGTGACCGCTGGCCCTGCCACCTTATTCGCCCAGCCTTGTAATGGCGCTGGCAGTACTTCCGCTTTCTTCACCTTCTCCTGCCCTATCTCCTTCCAGATTATTCCTTCAAAGGACTGCGGCGACCTTTGAGCTTGTAGAGCTAATCCGACAACTTGTTTACGCCATTCGGTCCAGTCCTTCTTCGCGTCCACCACAAGAAGTTCGTAAAAATCTAGAAGCCGTTCAATCTCCGATGCTTTTAGGGTTGGTAAGCGTTTCGCAACATCAGATAGCCTGGACACTGGACCTCTTGCCTTCACATTAATTGATGTGAAAAGTTCCTGTGTTATATCCAACCAGGCCTGTGTTCTTGGCCTGGTGGTGGATGCTTGAGTGAGCGCAGTGTGGAGTGCCTTGGCCAAATTTTTCGGGTCCTGGGACTCAGCTTGTCCCACCATTCTGATCCGTGAGTGACGTGGTTACTGGATTTTTCTTCTGGTTTTTCTGGTTTTTGTTATGTTTTCACCTACTCCATGTGAAAGAACCGGTTTTACCAATATTCCTGGTGGTTGGCTATGGCCTCCACCACCGGTATTACCGGTTATGATTCCGGTTCATTGTTGACCCCGTCTGTTCCAGGATTCGTGACTACCTCAGGTCCCGCTTCCTCGGCCTCCGAGGACTCTGTCGATTCCGGGACTATTTCCTCAACTACACTCTCCGCCGTCACTACCATCTCGTGCACTTGACTTATCCCTGCCCCCCCCGGGTTGTCTGGGTCGGTATTCGGACCCGGGTCGTCCAGAGATGTCCGGGGTTGATTACTTTCATTCATGTTAGTCCTAAACCCTATCGTAAAAACGGTTAGGGGCCTATATCGCAAATTTAGTAATATATATTTAAGTTGTTAAGTTCATAGTCGTACTTTATAACCTAAAATTCACATACAGTGGTCCACGTAGTTTTGCTTAACATGGAATTTGAAAATGCCTTCAAATTCCAACAATTTTGGCTTCAGGTATGTCTAGAGTGTTTTGAGGAGCGTGTACAACAAACGCAAGATGGACGCACAGAAGCAGACAGTTCAAGATTGGATGACGACGTTACCAACCTCATTAGATATATTTCTAATACCGGCAGCTAATAGTTAATTGGACTAAAATAGACTACTGGAATGTACGAGTATTTTGCAACACTCGTCAAAAGTCACTACTGTCTGGTGTAAAAAGTGTAAATATTTTTTGTATTACACACCCCTTTCAAATAGATACTAAGAAAACTCCAAAACCCAATTACCTTCCAATTTGAATTTTCGCACCATTAAGCACTTCTGTTGAGACAAAAAAACGAGGTGAGCGTTTTTGTATGCAGTGGTGTAGCGGCATATGCATAAGGTCGGGAAGGCCCGCTTACGTGGTTCATAAATTTTCGATTGTCGAATGCATAATGCTCCCACATTCTTTTCTAAGATTTTCACCGTTCTAAGAGCTTCGTCAAGCTCTTTGGTGTGCACGTATGTAGTAAACTGTTCGATTTTGATGGTCTACCAGGAACTCACGCGTGGAGATGAAAGACGTTGGGCGTCTTTTGACAAAGGCCCAATGCATTGAAGTTCTTGTGTCTATCGTGGAGTGCGCAAATCCAAGTAAGGTTTGAGTGGTAAATTAATTTATAGCCAACAGACTGATCGAGTGTGATAGCTAAATTCTAGGGGACGATGGTACTACACTCGTGAAGACGGTGCTGTGGGAAGAAAGTTTTGATTCGTTAGTATTTCTGGGGGATCTTGTGCACGTGGAAGGCAAACTCAATGTGGACAAGATTTGGGTACGAGCAATGTGTTAGTAGTCTAGCTATCGAATTGTCTTTTCAGGTTTTTGAAGCGCGTATAATTTTATCCACGTCTTTATCGGTAGCAGAGCTCGCGATCTCCGAATCCTTCGTATCACTAAAGTGGAAGACGCAAACGAAGAGCTGCTGGATTGGATCCAAGTGATGGAGCTGACAAAAATGCTTTTTCTGCGATTCGGGCGGTGCAAACACTTTCGTGA
>MIQA02005438.1:0-12133 GCA_001887855.2 Sclerospora graminicola | reverse complement strand
TCGAGTCTATTCTTGCAAACAATTAGGCACATTGGGCTATTGTGGAAATGGATGTAGCAACACGTTTGAAGTTTGTTGTGGAAGAAATGAACCCAGATGTTAACGTCGAAGCTTACGTAGCTTCTTCAGAGCAGGTGAGTATTAATGGAAATCATTCGTGCTTCAGGAGGGCTTCGAGCGTTGTCGTATACTTCGCGCTCGCAAGTGATAGATAGAGGTAATAGTCCATTCTTACTAACGAGTGCGCTCTTGTTTAAATGAGGTAGCGTGTAGCGGTTGCCTCCGTGCGTTTTTAAAGACGCATGGAGCACAGTCTGAAGGGTCACGAACACCCTGTCGATGGACACGTATGATAACTCGCGGAAAGCTTCTTCAACGTTATCAACAAGTTCTTCGATGTTTCGCGCAGTCTTTCGGTGCTGGAGCGTCTGTAGGGACGCAAAGAAGCCAAGATCAAGGACACTAAAATCGGGTGAATTGGCTGGTTGAGGTGCAAGACACATGTCCCACCCTCCCGCACAACATGCGGTGCGAATTAACGCATCGTCAACCAAAACATGCGGTTTGGAGTTGTCTTGCTGGATGCGAACGCACCGGCCTGATGGCCACTGTCGCTTGATCTCTGGGATGACAGACTTTGCGAGACATGCGCGGTAGATCTCACGGTCAACACTGTATGTTTTGTGTTCAAGAGTCCCCGCCTCGCGATTCCTGCTCGATCTTTTTGCGGGCTCGTATACGACAAATGGCCACATCCCAATCTTGCCATCCCATATTTTTTTCCTGTGTGCGTCCCATCGCGGACGAGCTACGGCAACAAGAAACATTACTTTTACGATGAAGCTCTTGTGCTGGACAGTGAAATGCGGCGCCTCCTCGTCTGGACCAAGGTAGTAGCGTTTGTTGTCTCGTTGTAAATAAAACCACTTTTCGACTAGATGAACAGAATCCAACATGGGATCAAACTGAAGCAAGCTCAGCGGTCCATCACAGACGAACGAAAGCGCAAAATTGATGCGAGCTGTGCGATGCTTTTGCGTCAAATGGGGCTTGAGTCGTGAATGATGACTGCGGAATGCTCCCGCTTGGTAGAAAAGATGCAAAGTCGATTTAGTAATACCGATGTGCTCCGATAAAGTACGAATGCTGGTTCGATTGTGCAATGGCAAAAGTGCGATAGTCTCGGCGAGATCGGCGGAAAACTCGTCGGTAAGGAGAGACTTTCGTCCACTGCGACCACGCCGGCCACTTTCTCCATCGTGTACGGTTCCAGTTTCGTTCATTTTACGTGCAGTCCTCCACAAGCGATAAAGAGACTGCCTCGAAACCTTAAACTTAGCAGCCAGCTTGGCCACAAGGTGTGGCGGGAGGCGTAGTTTCGACGCCTCGGCGTACATTCGAGCGAGCACTTCTCTTCGCTCCTTCGAAGTCAAGTTCTTGCGGGTTTTTGGCGCATTTTCGTGTTGCTGCGTCATTTTGAAAGTGTCAGAGACAACTTCTACCAACTTTGGAGGGCTGTATCTCAGCGTAGACGCACTCGATTGATTCGATTCAAATTCCCTATCAATCACCGTTTAGTTCTGTTTAAATTCCGCCAATCAGCATTATTGTGGCATTTCGTCCGACACTAATCGAGAATTCCAAACATTTTGTTCCTTATATTTTTGGACGGAGGAAGTATCAACAGAGAAAATAAATTGTTACATTCTTGGAAATGAGGCGATCTAAATGTGGATTAACAATAAATAACGTAAGGTTTTCAATCAAAGTGTAATAAAGCGGAAAAGCTTTCAAATCTTCTCAAGTTAAGATGCAATCTAAATTGATGAAAACCTATATTTAGATCGAGTAGACTCCTCTACAATACGTCCTGGCTCGGAGCTGAAGTTAAATTCTATCTCACTTTGTGATGGTGTGCACAAAAGGAGCTTCAATTCGCCAATACATGCACTGTAGAAGGACAGATGCTCAAACCTACCAGGAAATGCTAACCGTAGTTGGGCAAAGAACAGATTAAATTTGCCAGGTTGCTTACCGTGGCCTAACATTCCTCCAAATAGTTTATATTTATGCGTAAAAGTAGTGTGTAAAAGGTTCCTAGATAAGTGGTTCTCACGAATAGAGGTAGAAAAGGTTGAGTGATGGAGCTGACCAATGAAAATTCATCCTCCCTGTACCGTTCGTGAGGACCATTCTCCAAAAGTCAGAGCACAACATATTTATAGTGACCAATGTCTACAGTTGTAAGTAAACTTCTAAGACCCCATGTTGTAAACTACCTAAATTAGGGTCAGTCGTACCTTGTGTAGGATCTGGTGTACCACTGAGTGTACCCATAATTAGTAATAGTTTAACTCCTAATTAGCACTTGTTATAAGGAAATACGTAAACCCACAACAGGCGGGGCCAGAATGGCTCCGGGGACTCGGTTGGGTGTGCAGGTGAGGGATAATTGACAACTAACCATTGAGCCCTGCTCGGTTACCTTGGAGTGAGTGCCCCGCACTACTCCATCCCATTTCTCATCCTGCACCCATACCGCACGCCCTATATATATTAGGTTAGACTATAATTATCTAATATATCTTATCTTTTGTATGTTCTGATCATAGCGGGTTGTCACACTTCTACCGTTTCCAACACTCCCCCTCGACAACCGCGCTCGATCTCCTTTTGCATCTATCCACACAGACTCTGTCCTTTGGCTGACTTTCAATGGTTCTTTTCGAGCCCTGCTCTATGGGACTAGCGCCCTGCGCGTACCCACCATTGCTTCATGTCATTCGAGCCCTGCTCTTAGGGCCTAGCGCCCTGCGCGTACCCGCCATTCTGGACCCCGCCCCGCCCTGCGGTCTACCATCTTAATGCTCCCCCTGAGCTGCAACTTTCTTCATTGCTTCAATCCATAGTGCAAAGCACACTCATCCTATTCTTCAGGGTCCTGTTCTCCCCCTGTTTCTTTAGCTTCTTTCATCGATAGCTTTTGTCCTTCCTGAGCATACGCCGCTGCTCTTTGTGACACCACACCAAGCATAGTCCGGAATTTAACAAACTTGACGCGCGCCAGCGCCTTTGTCATCACATCCGCGACCTGTTCTTGTGTGTTTACATACTCGGTTGTAAATCTCTTGTCCTGTACCAAAGAACGCACGTAATGAAACTTGTTCTCAATGTGTTTCACATGGTGATGCTTGCCCGGCTTTTCACTTAAATAGATTGCCGCCATGTTGTCACTCAACAGCCTTGGTTTCTTGTAGTCGACCATGAGTTCTTCACATAACTTCTTCAGCCATTGTCTATCCTTTGTACCTTCATGCATAGCGTAGTACTCCGCATCCATTGTTGACAACGCGTTAATGCCTTGCTTACGTGATCCGTACGAAACTGTAGCTCCATCAATTAGTGTTACATATCCGCTTACACTCTTCCTGTCTTCCGAATCATTGGCATAATCTGCATCCGTATACACGACTAGATCCACTGGTTGGATCACTCGATCATTGTACTTGCATCCTCAAACCATAGTCGAATGTAGTCTTGAGGTACCTTAACACACGCTTAGCTTGTGCGTAGTGCTGCTGATCGAAACAACTCATGTATTGTCCCAACTTCCTTTCTGCATGTGCGATGTCAGGTCTCGATCCCGAGACAAGGTATTGTAGTGCGCCCACTATTTCACGATATGGCATGTCTCGAATGTCTTCCTTCTTGCTTGTCGTTACCAACGATGATCCTTCTGGTGTGGGTGCACCATTGCAATGTTGCATGCCAAAACACTTCAAAATCTCCATGATGTACGTTTCTTGACTGAAAAACACTGAGTTCTTGGTTATAATCACCTCTACCCCAAGGAGGTATTTCACCGGACCGAGATCTACTAACTCGAATGTCGTTTGAAGGAGCCTTCTTACTTCTTCACATGCTGCCTGTGGACCCATCAGTAGTAGGTCGTCCACATATACCGTAAGCAACATTGATATCTCCCCCTCCTGGTATCGGGCGTAGAGTCCGTAATCGCTTTCAATACGCTTGAATCCAAATGCAACTAGATGTTCATGCAATTTCTGATTCCATACATGCGGTGCCTGCCGCAACCCGTAAAGAGACTTAATCAACCTGCATACATGGCTCTTGCCATGCCTTTCATAGCCCGCCGGCTGTTCCATAAGAACTTCTTCCTGAAGTTCACCATGAAGAAACGCCGTCTTCACATCATACTGTAAGATAAACCAACCTCGTTGTACTGCGAGATATATAGCCACCCTGATGGTTTCAAATCGAATAACCGGAGCGTAGGTTTCGAAGTAGTGGATTCCATAGGTCTGCTTGTATCCATGCACAACCAATCGCGCCTTAAATCGCTTAACATAGCCATGTTCTTCTATCTTGACCGCATAGACCCAGCGGTTTGTAATTACTGTGAGCTTGCCTTTCGTTTCCTTACGAGGCACCACTTCCCATACACCATGGCGGCAAAGAGAATCCATCTCTTCATCCATTGCTGCACGCCAATATTCCGCGAAGCGTGAGTCCTTCACAGCTTCCTTGAATGATCGTGGGACCTTCACGTCATCTGCCAGTAACCTTTCACAAGGTTGTACCGATGTCGCCGTGCGTACAGCCAACACTTGTAATGCGCGAAGATTTCCAATCTTCTCTCGTGTATCGACACTGTTCACTCCAATATAATCCTTATATCTTGTGTTCTTTTGTCGCTTGCGCTCTGGCCTTCCATCAATGCGCCTTCCTGGCTGCATTTCTTCCTTTTTGTCTTGGTTCTCTTCATCCGAGACCAGCTCTTCTCTTTGGGCATACGCCAATGCCTCTGGTTTGTCTTCTTCTTTCTTTCGTACCGCAATAGGTATGTCAACGTTCTCTGTGACCAAACTGTCCATGCCTGCCCGCATCCGAACATACGGGATGGTAGCTGGTAGAGTGTTATCGCCGTCACCAAACGCATTTTCAATCATTATTTGCACATAACTTGCATCTATGGTGTAGGCTTCTCGAAACGCCATGTTTCCACCTCGTGATGTGCCAACCTTGCCATCAAGTGCACACATCCACTTGTAGCCTTTTGTTTGCGATGAATAACCGGTCAGCAACACTGGCATCTTGATCGGTTTGAGTTTATCCTTCTTCTGACTCTGTTCCTCATGACTAGCACGTCCACTGCGCATCCCCATGTGCGTAAGTGCGAGACATCCGGTCTCTCTTCATAAATTAGTTCATGAGGGTTTTTCCCGTTGATTACCCGTGACCCTGTCACATTGAGGGTATCTACCACATGTAGGTGCCTCTCCCCATAGTGAGAATGGTAGTTGTGTTTCTTCAAGTAATACACGCACTTTCATCACCACCACACCGTTTCCACGTTCCACCAAGCCGTTTTCTTGAGAAGAATACGCGTTCGTTGTTTGTACACTAATTCCTTCTTCCTTGCAGAGTTGATCCACTTCCTTGTTTACGAATTCTGTTCCTTGATCCGAATATAACTCTTGTATCCTTAGATGTCGGTGTATGAATGCCGTGTTGAGTCTTCGCAACAGTCTTGTTAGATGGTTCGCCGCCTCATCTTTTGTCTTGAGTAGGAAGACCCACTTGAATCGGGAATATTCATCTATGACGAGTAAGAACATGCTTGCACCGCAGGCTGTCTTCACTTTAATTGAATCCACATCAAGACATAGCCTTTCCAATGGTCTTGTGGCTTTCCTTGTCTTATGACCAAATGTCATTGTTTTGGCCTTAGCCACTTCACACGGAACACAGTCGTAGTTTGCCAACGTTTTATTGATCTTAAGTCCTTGGCCTGTCTTGTTCTTATCCATGCTCTTGATTACTTGTTGGTTAGCATGATTGAACCGCTTGTGCCACGTTCGTGCATCTGTTTCTGCTTGCTTTTCCTTGGTCTTGCTGCGCTTATCCATAAGCGAGACGCCCAGTATCTCGCGTCCAGCGCCAGTGTAGACATGTGTCCAAAGCCTGTAGAGTCCATTTATCTTATTGAACTTGATCTTGATGTTTCCCTTCGTTACGTGCGCTATTGATTGTTCTTCGCCATGAAGTGTCACCTTGTACTTACGTGACTGGAAGTAATCGAATGCAATAATGTTGGCACGCGCTTCTGGTACATACCACACATCTTCCAGCTTGCGTTTCTCAATCTTGCCTGTGAGTTCGTTCTGCACGCAGAGTAACACCGTACCCATCTGCGTTACCGTTGAGATTGTGCCATTCATCATAACTAAGTCCTTGCCTTGTACCGTGTGTACCTCAAGAAAGGATTACACACGTTTGCTTGACTTCCGCTGTCAAGTTTCCATTCGATCACATCTGTGGGAAGTAATGGCTCCTTGGTGCTAGCCTGCACCATGAGGACTGGTATTGGTTCATCTTGTGTCCCTGCACCTCCGGGGTAGTTGGATCGCCATCCACCATATCTACTTTGGTCGTCGCCGCGACCTCCGCGTCTGCCACCGCGCCCACCGTGTCTGCCACCGCGTCCGCCACCGCGGCCTGCACGGCCTCCTCGATTACTTCGTATATAGCGACTTGGGTTTGCCTCCCCACCGTTACGCATACTGCGCGGACACTCACGCATCCAGTGTCCATACTGGTTACATATTCTGCAAGGGTTCCGCCGCATTGCCTCTTGTAGTGTCTCACGCCTTCCTTGCATGGTAACTTGTCTTATGTTTTGCCGATGCTCTACGTTGTTCATCTGAACCTCACGCCTTGCGTCGCCGCGCTCATTGCGTTCTTGTTCTTCCACGTAAATCAACCGGTTCTTGACTTGCCGTAGGCTTACTTTGTTCTCCACTGACAACGACTTCATGCGTGAAAACTCTTTGTAGAGATCCGGATAGACTTCTTTTGTTTGGAATAGTAGTAGCTCTGCAAACTTTTCTTCATCCATGACGTCTCCTGCCTTGCGTAACTCGCCTTCGAGTTGTGTCATCTCGTTAATGTAGTCCAGCATGCGCTCTCCAGGCCTCAGGAAGCGATTGAAAAGTTCCTTCTCCACAACGATCCTATTGCGCGCCGGCATTCCATCGTATTCCGCCATCAACGCGTCCCAGAGACGTATGGGATTTCCCGTCTCAATAACTTCTTCCATGCGTATCACCACCGCATCTGCAAGACTCCCAACTATCATCGCATGCGCCGCAGCATATCGGCAGTCCCAGGTGTCCTTCATCTCTACTGGCCAATCAAAATTGTATCTCTCCTTGCCGGTGACCAGCGCTAATAATCCCGCCGCATTAAGCTTCGCTCTCATCTTCACCTTATAAACTTTGAACCCTTCACCGTTGAATGGCTCCATGCGAAATTCTTGCGCCATGTTGCGATACATCCGCATCTGGTCACTATGCCCGGCCGTATTCATGTTTCCTTGGCCTGTCAAATTGTCTTGTGCCGCCTCAGTGAATTCTTCTCCCAGTGATCTCTGAGTATTTCCCAGATTTCTTCTTTCTTCTTGACGGGAGAAAACTAGAATGTCGAAAGGAGTATTCCCTTCTGCGACCCTGCGGTCCGAGCCCGGTTCGGTTGAACCGCGGTCCCTTGAACCTGCCCCTGTTGGGCTCATAACCTGTTGTAAACTGCCTAAATTAGGGTCAGTCGTACCTTGTGTAGGATCTGGGGGTAATCGGTCCCTTTAGATCACTACAGATTACGCCACCGATTCTGTCAATCGGTGCGTTCTGTACGCTATCTTGCTTGGGTTGCTTCGTGCGGGTCCCTTGCCTTCAGCGCAGGTCAGACAGTTTGGTCTGCGCCTATCAGTTAGCTTTATGCCCGATGCCGGGTCTTTCGCTAGTCGTTCCACGGTATCGTAAGCCAATGTCCCAAACGTAAATGAAAATGGTGTAATGACCCTTCTTGTGGGTCATCACGTTCGTCACTCTCCATGGTCGTCATAATCATGTTTGAAAAACTTTCACACACACTTAATTCGTTCATCAGACTCAGCTTTGCCGTGAATACGCACCCAGTGACTTCAACATCAAATAATACACTATTTCCATGCATCATTTTCATCGTTTCTCCTGTGTCCTTTAGCGTGCATCCCTTCTTCTTGAGATTGCCCAGCGAAATTAAATTCTTTGCCAATTTTGGCGCGTAATAGGCTTCCGTAAGCAAAATCGTCGCGAACTTGCTTTTCAATCGTACTTTTCCAACCTTAGTTACACTTAACTTCGCTCCATCAGGTAACAATAAGTCTTCGTTTTCTCCACAGTCTACTGCGTCTTCGAGAAAATCTTCGCTCGATACGAGATGGTGGCTTGCACCGCTGTCGATTATCCACAATTCTTTGTCGTCCAGTATGTCCTTCTTGGATGCTTTTTGTGGTCTCCTTCCATTCTCAATTGTAGACAACACAAAATTTCTTTCTCCATTTTCATCTGCCCTTGACCTTGGTTTACGCTCGAAATTCTTGCTCTGCGTCTTGCGGTTTCCTTTTCGGCAGTACTTTTGCGTGTGTCCTTCCATTCCACACGAGAAAGACGTACGTTTCTTTCTCCGCTCATCAACGAAATTTACCACACTTCTGGTTTGTTTTTTCACCTTCACTGCATCATCTTCCAATTCCTGCGCCCATGCGATGAGTTCTTGCGCATGCAATATGTAGTCCATACGTTGTGGGTTGTACCTAATCATCAAACCCATCTTCAAATCAGGAGCTGCATACTTAACAATGTTTTCCACGATAAGCCGTTCGTGTGACCCGCTTTCGCGTGCCAATGCCACTAGGTATAAGAAATGCTGGGTCCATGACCTCCGAGCATCCTTTTCCTGCGCGAAAAGTTCTGCAGCTTGCTGGTGCGTTATATTCACTTTAAAAGCGTGATAAAGTTGATCCAAAACATGGTAAAGCACCTGCGATATTTGCCACCACGTCATTATATTGGCTTGAAAGTAACTGGCCGCCACGCCCTCTAAATGTTCACTTAATTTGTTAACTTTGAGACGTTCTGTCCACACAAATCCAGACGAAAGTTGTGCCACATCCACTGCTTCAATAAACAGGTAGGCCCATTGCCTGAAACCTGCACCCAAACTAGGATAAATTTCTTCACCTGTGAAATTCTTGATCGTCAACTTAGGGATTTTCATATTCCCACTCCGGCATGCATTTTGCCTCTCTTGATCTTCGTACATTCGCGGTCCGTTTCTGCCTGGCGCCTGCCATTGCGCGCCACGCTCAATTCCATTGTCACCGCCTAAATCTTCCATCGTCATCCGCTTTCCAAACGGGCCATTGTTCTTCACCGCCTCTTTAAAGATGCTACCATGCTCCGAACTTTTAGACTTTGGTGAAACAATTGATGCGCAATCCTGCGACTTTTCATCTTCCATAGCTTCAATTTTCGTCCCCAGACGTTTTATATATGCCATCACGGCCGCCATGTCCACTTCTTCGTCAGCCATATTTCCACTCAATCAACATCTGTAACCACAGACGAGAAAAAATATGCGAGAACGAGATAATCCAATGTCTCCCTTTGGTATAGGGGACTTCCACCGAGAATCGTACTTTGCACGAAAACTTGAGTAAACTTCAAAAACTTAGCAAAACTGGTCCTGAACCCCGTAACTTGGGCTCATAACCTGTAGGCAAGTGTAGATGGCCACGTAGTCGCTTGTAACTAGACGGAACGATAATAAACACCAGTTAATGCGTTTATAACCTTCCTTGTCACGACATGCTGCCCTATCGGTCAGTATAGGGTATCTGCGTGTGCTATGCGTGTCTTCTTCACGCGAAATGTCCGGCGTGTCAGTGTCGGACGCGGGGAAGTGCTCAGGACGTGGATGCTAGACGTGCTGTTTACTCGACAAAAATGAAAGTATATATTATGTAAATTTTAAGTACAGTTTTAGCTAAAATTCCACTTAACCTAAAATTCACAACATGCATAGAAACCACGATAATCTCGATAGCAGGAATTTAACGTCAGTTTTCACTTCATGTAACATCATCCAAAATTCCAACAGCATCCGCGCTTTGTAGCTTCACACCACAGTCCGCCCTTTCAGCAGAATCTCAAACGTTCGATTTGAAACCAGCGATGCTGATTCTTTATCAGCATTCAATGATTGCAACTGATTAGATAGTGTTATGCTACATAACTTGTGCAAGTTGACGCCGTTTGTCGCTAATTTTCCTGCACAAAACTCAGGATGTGTGGTCACGGAAGTTCCGGATGTAGGTTCTTTACATCAGCAATTTTTACGCTATCTAGTCAATGGTAATGAATGAAGGCCACCACCGAGCTCTGTAGCTGTCAAGCAGGATCCTCCTTTCTAATGCGTATAATACTAGTATTAATATCAATGATTATCTGCGTTCGAATCTCTAATTGCTAACGACAGAGATACGTTAGCGCCGTCCGTTGCCTTGTCACAATCCAGAATCTAAAATTCTCGAGGACATATGTATGTGACGCGAAAATCTCTCATCTCCTATCTATTTTCAGCCAGCCATCGTGCGTTGTCTCGGCCTTCGTGTCCTCAACCGGCCTGCCTGTGTCACCCATGTGCACGAATCGCTTTTTTTTCTTGACGGCTGCAATTTGAGCGGCATCTGCAACGGGTTTTTAAAATCCAACCGTGGAAGCCCTTTGCTAATACTTTGCCCTATCATTCTCCGATACACCGATCACCTCCATACACACTGCCTGTGCCTTGAGTCAAAACCCGGTAACCACGAGGTCGGCCATGAAGGCAAAGAAGCCTACTGTAACGGAGGTGGAGAAAGCGTGGCTCGATGCTGGTCGTAAAGGTGATGTCGGCTCCATGCAACGGCTCCGCAAGGCGCATCCCAAATGGCTCGCCCTCGATCGCGTACGTCCCATGTAGCCATCTTGATAGGATTGATGTGCTGAGCCCGTCCTGCTCTTGTGCGCTTTGTTTCGTCCAATTGATGTGTCTGCTGCTTGTTTACGCATGTTGGGGTGATGCTTTCAACAGGTTGTCGCAACATGTGGAAAGGATGTCGAGGTGGATGACAAAGCGCCATCCTTTTGTGACTGGGAATCCTTCCATCTTTCAACAGTGGGGGCATCAACGCTTCATGCGGCGGCCTGGGACGGTAACTACGACGTATTGGCATTTCTGCTCCAAGAAGGACAACAAGTCGATGAAAGAGGCCGTCGCGATGTGACGGCGTTGATGGCGACGCTCATGCGGCACAATGTCCAGGTATTGCGTGCCGTGTTTCAAGGAAAAACATGCGTGCAGCTGAATACCGTCGTAGATGTAAGTACCGTACGTGTGCACTCTCTGATTGACGAAACGGAGGGGCTCAATTTTGCATACTATTCACATACAGTGCCGCCAAGAGGATGCAGAGCGACTGAAGCACACGCTACGAGTGGTCAAGCTACTACTCCGTTACGGTGCCCACATCGAAGCACGTGACCAGGAAGGCAAGACAGCGTTGCATCTTGCCACCAATGACGAGCTCGTGGACGTAGCACAGCTTTTGCTGGAGAATGGAGCGTGCATGGATACACAGGACTCAAGTGGTCGATCGCCGCTTCATGCTTGTCTACGATCGTCTTTAGAACAAAGTATGAAGGTAGCAACCTTGTTGATTTCTCGCGGTGCGACTATCGACCTTGCCGATTCGGCTGGGGAAACGCCACTGACGATCGCCATTCGTAGCGGAGACACCATGGTCGTGCAAGTATTTCTGAACCACCACCACGCGGGACAAGACTTTCCCGCAAAGGTATTGCTTCAAGCTGCAGAGTTGGGAGCGGTTGCCATTGTTCGATTCTTACTGGACAAAAAGAAGTACACGAGCATTGACGTTGTAAACGCTCGCGGCGAGACGGTGCTGCATCTAGCGATTGCGCATCAACACACGGAACTTGTTAAGGTATTGTGCGCTTCCGAGTCTGCCGAGCAGTTGCTCCAAGCCCGAACGAAGGGCAAGAAAGAGTCAGTGTTGCATTATGCCGCGCGGTACGGCTCACCTTCAGACTTGGAACAAGTGTTGACATTGGTGGGAAGAACGACATGTCACGAGGTTAATGCGTCCAACACGCTGGGGTTGACGCCATTGCATCTAGCCTCAACTGCTACTACTATACGTGCTGGATCACTGCTTGAGCGTCGAGCA
>MIQA02005437.1:28789-48930 GCA_001887855.2 Sclerospora graminicola | reverse complement strand
ACCACACTTTCCAATACTAGATATAACCGTGTTCAAAACACGGGCGACTTGAGGTGAGTATACACGACGCGGCGACTCCCGGTCAAGGGACTTCCGGTGGGTTACTTTAATCCCCTCGGACAAACCAATAGCAGCAAGAGGGGACCTTATTAGCCCTTTGCTGTGAACCAATGAAAACGACTTGCGTCTTAGAAAGCGAAACGTATATTGATTTTTATCCTTATACCCAATACAACCTTTTGTGTAACCTACCCCAAATAGCCTGGCTGGATAGTTATGTATCTTACCTAAAATAGCCCAGTCAGCCCCACCTGGATGCTCTTTGATGAACTGTACACCAAAACCATCCGGCTCCACCTGGATAGCCATCCATCTAGGCCCACTTAGCCACTGGCGTCAACTCTTTTTGAACAGCTTAGCATCCACCTCCGGCGTTCCCTCCGTCTTCCACAAAGGCCCAGCCTTCTTCAGGCACGTACATCCTTCAGACCATCCTTCTTCAGGCACGTACATCCTTCAGACCATCCGTCCCTCGATCAGCCACCATCGGCGGCCATCCGGTCCACCTCTGGCTAGCCCGGTTACAAGTTCCTTGATCATGCCCGTCTGCCTCGATTCCGTGCCTGGCACCATCCTGCAGCTAGAAAATACACCCGGTAGCTACCAGCCCTTGTCCCATGATGGCCGATCCGGGCAGCTGGCTAGGACCAACATTTCCACCAATCAGGTGAATGAATTCACTTCTCCTTAGCCCGTTAATGTCCAAGTCACTTTACCACACAGAAGTAAGAAAAACAGGCACTGGTAGTAAAGATTAGATATTATTTTAGGGTTGAATTTCAGCGCAAGAGAGCAACTATGTAGTAAAGTAGTAAAGTAGTGCAAGTTAAGAGAACAAAAAATGTTGTTCCGCTAAATGATCGCCGTATTTTGCTTCATATGATGTACTTTTGTCCAGCTTGGAGTTAGTCAATGAACGTGGTTACTAGATACGCGAACAGTCGTGCCATGACACAAGTTGATCCATTGGGGAGTTTATCACATTGTGTGCATATGGGAGTGCCAGTTCTCATATTTTAAAGACAGTCTCGTGTAAAAAACGTTAAGTGCTGTCAAGGAAGCACACAAGATTTCACATCGTCGATCTTCGACGTTAAACACTATCGTGTCTTGAATCACTTAAGATCACGGCAATCCGGGGAATAACAGTTTACATATTGTGTATCATTAGCTAATTTCGTAGATAGCGTAATATGAACCAAAATCTGCGTTCTGACTAGGCCATGATCAGGTCGTCACTACAGGTCATAAATTTGATGCCCTACTTTACTACTTTACTAAATAGTTGCTCCCCTACGCTGAAATTCAACCCTAAAATAATATATAATCTTCAATACCAGTACGTTTTATCTTACTTATGGACCGGAGATATGAATGCCACGCTTTTGGATAGTTTCTTGTGGAGTGCGAAGCTGTCCTTTGTGCGCACATCAAATTCTGATAACGCTACAGTGTACTTTATTTATGGTAGAATATCATCAACACCCCGACCGTACTTAACGTATCCCATACAAACTTTAAATATAACTGTGCAAATCCTCCGACCACATATCAAGTATAGCCTGGTCAAGTATAAATGGATATTTCATGCCTTTGATTGGTCGGAACCAGGGGTCGGATGTCACGCGATATGCCTGAGGTATACATGCCGTGTGCGAAGCACGCGGATGTAAACCCAGGACCTAAACTTGCCCATACTACTAGCGGAGGCTTTGTTTGCAAGCCGTAGCAGGCTTAGGGTTTTGTCACCAGCGTTGTGATGGTTTTGGGTTAGGATCAGGCGATAGTTTAAGGGTGGCCCCGAGATGGTCTCGCCGTCAAATCGGTTCGCTTTTTCAAGAGTATCGCGTTCATAGAGGTGACCAGTGAAGTGAGAGCAAAAAGTACCGCGACCAAATATGAAGCTATCGCAGATCCAAACAAGAAAAATTCCGTTCGCCCTAAATTGTCGCCTCCGCCCTCAGTATTCGATGGTAGCCCAAATCAGGGTATGCGTGCTTCTCGACAGAGCTCTCTAGTTTTAAAAGTATTTCCAGGATCTGTTTATCACGATCGTGTTTCAATGCGAGCCATTGCACCAATAGCTCCAATACTCAAGATAGAAAACACGGTCGACAGTGCTCTAGCACCAACATCGAGTGCTCCCATTACGGATCAATCGAAAGATGGACGCCGGACCAGCGAGGAGCATGCTGCTTTTTTAAAGAGATTCGCTTGTACGGAAAAGATTGGCGACGCGTGGCGCAAGTGGTTATGACGCGACGTGCTGTGCAAACGCGTACCCACGCCCAGAAATATTTATTTCGATTTGCAAGGCGTTTTCCCTTCGACACTGATGGAATGCTGAAGGATCAATCACCGGCGCCAGTACAGAAGCAGATGTCTTGTGCGTTATCAGATGACAAACTGTTTTCGTCCACAACAGCGTCAAGCAAAGTCCCTGCTACAGACTATGGCATGAGCAACGAATTTTGGAATCTTGAGGAATAGAAGACTCGTCCTAGCCACAAAGTATCTCGCGCGCATCTAATCATCCAAACAGCCCTTTTAAAAGAGTTCTGATGGTAAGAGCGATCTGGTCAGAGTCAGGTTACACATGTATCACGAGTTTCCTTATAATTCGTTTTGGCGTGATTAGAACTCGACATTGTTGCATCAATTTTAGTGCGACTTGGTTTTAGCCAATAAGGCATTAGAAATGTATCAGCGAATTTTGTTAACCACAGTTTGCTTAGTCTTAGATATTAGCTACATTATTTTCATCAAAGGAGGTAGGTAAGTTGCGATCTAGATTAACTGCTCGTAGACAACTGTTGTTAATGCGTACATCTTTTCCCTTGTAAACCTTCACATCCATTAGCTTCCTTGCATGCTCGCAAGCTTGCTCGCTTGCATTGTCCTTTTCCAGTGTAAGCGGTTGCACTACCGGATGTTGACTTTCTTGGTATTCTGCCAAATCAATCATTCATTTGGTCCTTGAGAACTGCCGGACTTATCCCTCGCGTGTGCCGGATGCCCGTCGCCTTTATGGCACTTGCATTTACTGCTATATGCCCTTACCTTCAGTTGGTCCTTGAGACCTTCTCCATTACTGCCGACCTTATCCCTCGCGTGTGCTGGATGCCGGTCGTCTTCATGGCACGTGCATTTACTGTCATATGTCCTTACCTTCATCTAGTTCTTCAGACCGTCTCAATCACTGCCGGCTTTTTTCCCCGCGTGTGCTGGGTGCTCCTTGCCCTGATGGCACTTATTGCCATATTTCATCTGGTCCTTGAGACCTTCTCCCCCGCGAGTACTGGGTGCCCGTCACCCTAATTGACGTTCATGTCCAGCCCGTGTGCATCTTCCGCACGCCTTAATGGCTTTACCTTGTCGCGATCATACGGGGGTAGCCCCCAACCCCGTTGCCCCGAGATCATCCTTCACTAGTTTTTCTGAACATCTTGCGCTGCCTGTGCTCCACTGAGCAAATTGCGAACTGATTTTTTTCAATACTGGAATGTACGAGCCAACAGGCAACAAAAGAGAAAAACTCGTGATAGTGACATACTGTTACAAAATAGAATAAATAAGAATAGGAGAAAAACTCGTGATAGTGACATACTGTTACAAAATAGAATAAATAAGAATTGGTTAAGTTTATTATCCACATCGAGGTTTATACCGACAAGTACTGTATAGGGAAAATATCACATCTCCTAACCAAAGGGCCAACCATGATAGAGAAGACACACCGACCTTTAAAACAAAATGTGATATAGGTGTGCAAAAACAGTGTCATCCACGTCTGGTAATTTTGCGTGAAAGTGCCTATATAATTTTATAACCGTGGATCTGTTGACTCAGCCAACCTCATCGAGTTGAGCCTACCGAGATGGCGTCCACCATCTGACCAATCAGATGCCCCCATTTTTCAACCGAGCTGTTCCCGAAAAGCGGTGAACTTTGCCCATAATGTTTGTTTAAACAGAGGTGATTTTTTTTCTATTATGATCTGCATCGTCTTTTTTGCACGCCCCTTTCGATTTCATTGCCAATTCCTGCTTCAAACCACCAGACAATGTTTTTTAAATTACCGACCACCGTTGAAGCTTCGCAAGCCCAGGAATTTAAGCAGCGTGTGCGTATCGCAGCACTGGAGCTGCAAGAAATTGCACGATAAAATGCGCAAATTTGTTCTTGTACTCAACACTATCAGCTTCACAATGCTCAGTCTATGAAACGTTATACAGAATTTGGCCAACATTCTCGTGCACGATCTGCAGATTTGAGGATTGAAGGAGCAAATTCAACATACGTCTTATGGCGCACAAAGGTGTTCCAGCACCTCTTCAATTCGTTTCGTGTCCAATACCACAACGGTTTAGCACTTTTTCAAAGAGCTACAAGAGGCCGCGTGGCTGCGGAAAATCGAATCAACATAGAGAGAATGTGCAAATTGTCCTTGACTCCGCTGAAGCCAATACCTTTTGACGGGAAGAATGTGATCTGCACGATTGTAGGTTTTCGAAATTACGTGGTGGAACTTCAGGATAAAACCATACGCAACGCTGTTTGATTTCAGCATCACCTACGTGCTGTTGACAAAAATAGTTGCGATTCTTCGCTTGGAACGATCTGTTAAGATGCTAGGAGATTCCAGGCTTGTCTTGATCCATTGTAGAGTAAATTGCTCCTGGGTAAGTATCGCATTAGCGATATCTGGAATAGATCAACCTTGAGAGTGATCTAAGCAAAGAGACGAGAGATCAGACAACCCAATGCAATACCACGTATGGTAGCTTTCTTTTGAACGACCTCGAAGCAGCTGCAAGAGCACTGGCTTTAGTGCCGCTTCAAATCTCAACAGAACGTGGCGATCTGCCATTTCGTCCTCCAAGAACAAACGTCCTACTGGACACAGCTAACGTAAAGTGTACTGCACCACCCAAATCGTCTGGTTCATGCTGGTCAACTTGCACCATGTGTGTCCATCTATGGGTATGAATTCCAGAAGACTCTTGTGAGGTAAAGTATTAACTGCAAAAAATGTCTCAGCAAGCTTATTTTTACGTTAGACCTAGTGATGTTAAGGTAATGGTAGACTTTCGAATATCCAATACTTACCCAAGTGCTCAGAAATATTCGGAACTTTACCAAAGTGTCCCAAAATGTCATTTTTTGAATTTATCCCATATTTGCCAATCTGAGAAACGGGGATATTGGACTTTGGGATGGGTTTGTAGATTTTTGTAACTTTGGTAACTAGTTTTGAATACTTCGGAAGTGTTAAAAACATCACTAGTTAGACCTGCGTAATTTTATGCACTCGCTAAACTGGATACGAATGGCTATGTTGGTACCACATGCGGTCGGCATGACAAGAAGCAACTCAAGAATTTCCATCAACGTCTCATCATAAGGACCACGATCGCTTCGACTCGAAAAGTGCTCTTTTTTGCTGCGACGGATGGACAGACTGAAACATGCTTGAGTGACAATATTTTTCCAATGCAGTTCATTCTCCACACGACCATCAGCTACATCAAGTAGATTGGGTGAGCCCGCAGAAGCAGAAATGTTTTTTGTCAGATCCATCACTTGGGTCCAATGCAGCAGCTCTTCGTTTGTGTCTTCCACTTTAGTTATACGAAAATATCAGTTAGACTACGAATACATTGCTCGTATCCCAAATCCTGTACACATTGAGTTTGCCTTCCACGTGCACGAGATCCCCCAGAAATACTGTCTAATCAAAACTTTCTTCCCACAGCACCGCCTTCACAAGTGCAATTCCTTCTGAGATACGAACACCCACTGGGTCCGCAGATGACTGACTTTCGGACGTCCATCCAGGTCTTGATCCGATCCGGCATCCAACCGGCTGGATCGGTCACTTCCATCACCTTGGTCGTGACGACTTGGATGATCCATGCTAAAAGCTCACCTTGTGTATCCGTCAGCACTGGCGGTTGCACTTTCTTGATGGACCCTAGGGCAAAAGGTTAAAAGTTTGTCGAATAGGGAAACAAGTGTTAGGACTAGAGGTAGTTCCTGGGTGAAAATCTTCACCGGGGAGCTCGATTGGCAATATACTTGAAGTTTGTATAATGCGGGGGCTGGGCCGAGAATAATCGATCGACCAGCTAAACCAATGTCAATAAATAAAGGGGTAAATCCAAACGTGTACGTAATAGGGAATCCAAATGTAACTCCACAATCTTCCACAGTAGGCCAAAACGTTACCACACTTTCCAATATTAGATATAACCGTGTTCAAAACACGGGCGACTTGAGGTGAGTATACACGACGCAGTGACTCCTGGTCAGGGGACTTCCGGTGGGTTACTTTAACCTTCCCCGGGCAAACCAATAGCAGCAAGAGGGAACCTTGTTAGCCCTCTGCTGTGAACCAATGAAAGCGACTCGTGTCTTAGAAAGCGAAACGTATACTGATATTTATCCCTAAATCCAATACAACCTCTTGTGTAACCTACCCCAAATAGCCCGGCTGGATAGTTATGTATCTTACCTGAAATAGCCCAGTCAGCTCCACCTGGATATCTTTTGTAGTAGTAAAATGTAGACTGATTAGTGTTAACTATTAGCTATTATGGATATACGCAATCTAGAATGTAATCTAGGCTCAGGTATCATGGTGGTGTTTATGGCAGACGTCAGACATACTCTATCCTGTTGTAGTCTCTGGAGGTCTTGATCCGGTGCTGGGGTAAGGTTGAAAAAGCACTTAAAACTGATCTTCAGTCGGATCCCGTCCTCACGCGTTTCGAACACTCTGTATTCGTAGTCCGCAACAGCCTCCACTTGAGCTCTACACTGCCTCCACAGGAATTCTAAGTGATCATACGCAGTCTTGACTTGACCTTGGAACACAGCTTGATTTCGCAATTGCCACATCCACGCTGTCACAATCCCGCAAACACCTTTCCAGAGACGGTCAAAAACTTCGCTATAGATATCATCGTACCACCCATGTGTCATCATCATTGCCTCTTTAAGTTTGTCCTCAATCGGCGGCGCTCGCCTTGTCACGATCGCTGACTGAAACCTTTCTAACATTGACTCCATGATGGCTATCCCTCTCCAATGTTGCAAGAGTATCCGCCAGAATGCTTGTGCCCGCTTGCATTCCCATAGAATGTGGAATATATCCGTCTTCTCACTTGTGCAACGTTGATCAACAAAACATCGTCGGTCCCCGACTTCTCGCTCGTAGAAAGTATTCAGTTGCATGGTCGCGACCCGGAACTGTACCCACACTTGGTAGTTAGTCAATATATTGTCGTGTTCCCATACCTTTTTCGGCTCGACGTCTTGTGCGTTTGCCCACCAACGATTGCTCTCACACTTACTTTTCCACTTATGTAATAAGCTTTGCAACTGCGGGGCTACACCGTGAAAGTACATTCGCCTGAAAGACTTACGAAATATCGGCAATATCTTCCAGACAGGTGTTGCTTCATCGACTGACCAACCAATGAGGTGTAGATCCGGATGAGGATGAAATGCTACTTATCAACCTGTTTATCTCCCAATGCGCAACTTACGATTTTCCATAATATCCCATCCGATTGTTGTCGCACCTATTATTCGCTCCTGCTGTGTTCGCCCATAGCCTTTGATAAGCCTTGACGAGTCTAGTACCCAGTTGACTCCATCCAGAGAGTCTGGCCCACGACAAAGAAGTATCGGAGGGTTTTCCCCGATATAATGGCCCACCGCTACTCTGAGGGACGCGAAGATCACGGCACAGAGCCATCTACCGATTTTTGCTCTCGTATGTGACTTGCCCTGGACACCCTTTACCTGCCACAAATAAGTAGTGGCCGTTAGTTTCAAAATTCGTATATCACGTATGACAAGCTGTGGAATCCGGCCGTATTTCCGCGTCACTAATTCCATTGCCCGTTCCTCACGTATCCATGGGTTCATCGCCCAGCTGTATGTTCCCCAGAAAGGGATCATATGACGCGGCAAAATTCCGTGATAGGGGTTCGCATCAATATCCAGTGAAATCGTAAATTACTCGTCCAACTGGAGACTTATCCCTTTCATGCTTAAGTTGGCTTCCATACCAGCTACCACCTGAGGTAGCGCAGATAGTGTATAACTTTTTAACTGCATAAAGCCGTGATGTGTAGGCCCCATCCATTCCATTACCTCTCGGTGCAAACTTCGGGCCACTCCCGTGTCGACTTCCACTCCAGCCTGACACACTTTGTGTCCTTTAATTGGTGTTAGTAGTTGCTCTGCCCGCTTAGAGTATCCAATCCCGACTAGGTCCAGCCAAGCTAATTGATAGCAGTCCTTCGCCGCGAGAAGCCACTGACAAGCTAGCTTCAATCTTTGAACCTTCAGCGCAACTGGTATCCATATTAGTCCAACACCACTTGCTGCATGCGGTGTAAGCAGCAGTGTCGGGGAGATTTTATGCCTCCCTCTCTCACACGTCGTTTTCTTACACCAAAGAAACGCCTTCTGCATATTGACGACCTCTTGTGAGACCTCCGTCGGCGGTTCAAACATCCGGGCTGTGAACATAATGGAAGGTATAGCAATCACATTGAACAATTGCACTCTATCCATAAACGATGTCTCGTATTGTGTCGCTGTTGCTAGTCGCCGTTGGACACAGCGAATTCTTAGTGCCCAGTTAACTGTGTCCAGGTCTCTCCACCCAAAATAATAGCCAAGATACCGTATTGTATCCCCACCGGTAAAACCGGTAAACCGTACCACTTTTCGGGTACAAACTGTGAATTTAGAAATATGAATTTGCTTTTGCCGGCTGAATTCTCCATCCCGCTAGATCTCCAAAACGACTGACCACCTCTAAAACTATCTGCACCTGTTCAGCGTGCTGAAGGAACACTGTAGAATGATCTACAAAGGCTGAAAAACGATGGTGGAACGAAATGTCACTTTTCAAAGGTTGAGTAACGTCTAGCTTCGACTCCTTGCTTAGAGCTAATGCCAATGGCTTTACCGCTTAAATAAATAGAAGAGGGACCAACGGACAACCTTTCCGGATGCCTGACCTAACGAGAATAGGGTCCGCAAATTGATTATTGACGAGAAATTCTGCAGTAGTTCCAGCATGTAACCGGTCCAACAAATCCACAAATTCATTTGAAAATCCAAACAAGCTGAGCACCGTGAAGAGACATTTTCTATCCACTGTATCGTACGCCTTACTAAGGTCTAGAAATAAATCTCCCGCACTCTGTGCTGCCGAAACTTTCTGCTTTTGTTTGTATGTCTCAAACGTCGCCTTCATTAAAATCACATATTTGTCCATTCGCCTTCCCAAGACGAAACCTTGTTGGATTTCAACAATTAAGTTTCCTAGAAACGCCTGTAATCTCCGCGCCAAAATTTTCGCAAATAACTTCTACCCAGTTGTCAGCAATGAGATGGGACGGTAATCGAGCGCGTTGCTGGAGTCCCCTTTCTTTCGCAGAGGTATCACCACAGCCTTTAGAAACGAGCGAGGCGGCGTCCCACCTCTGAGTATTTCATTGAACATCTGTGTGAGGGGCTCCAATAATACCCAGGCGAAATCCTTTTAAAAATCACTGCCTATGCCGTCTTGTCCGGCCGTCTTTCTACGATCGATACTCTTGATCGCCCACTCAACATCTTCCTGCAAATCGCCACTAGTAGATCCTCATTCTGAGAGTCTGTCACTTTTCGATGTTCTGATATGTGCATAAACCGCTGTACTTCCCTTGAGAGGTCTCGACTGCCTATATCACGGTGAATGTGGCTTAATATTGTTTTCCAAGTCGCCGCAAAGCGATCAGGTGTTGACAATGCCTCCGCAAAAAGTGGACCAGAAGTTGCTAGAATCCGCGTTACCGTCTGATCCCGTTCCCAAACGGACGACCGCTTAAATAACCATCACACGTCCGCAGCTGATCTGTGTAATCGAAAACCCCGACGCACCGAACGTTCTTTTTCTAGGGAATCAGAAATAGATTTGACGATATGTTTCCTCGTCGACGCGTTTTCACTTCTCGAACGTTGGAGATGATGCACCCTTTTCTTCCGACGTCGTACTAATTTTTTCCGAACTTTATACACAACATCTCGACAATAATCGATCCAGTTATCCCAGCTCTGAGCAGCCTTTGTATTACGAGAATCCTCCTGTAATCGTTTGTTTGGACGCCATCTTGCCGCGATCCTGGGAACGGGTATGAAATCCTTTGATTGACTAATAATTCCTCGAGACACTTGGGTCCTTTAGGTACAAACCCACTTGGTTATGGTCCGAAAAGACAGGCGGAGGATCGATGGAACCCACACCACCCAATTCTTCCACTGCCCAGAAACATAAAAACGATCCAGCCTACTGGCTTGGTTTCCCCTCCAGTATGTGAAATGATCCTGCGGTTCCAACTTAGACTCCTCCATTGGCGAAATCATTAATAGTCTAGCATCCCAAAGCTGCCAATCCGTCACTATTCTCCTTAGCGCGTTGCTTTTGGGTCTCACCAAGCGAATGCCCCCAGCCGATCCAAGGGTGGAGCATCTACGCTGTTAAAATCTCCCCCTAAAAAGCAATTTCTTGGTTTGCGCAGAAAGAGTTGACGTAAGCTACTGAAAAAGGATTCGGGTTTTTTTTCATCACTTGAAGGCCCGTAAATTTTCAAAATGATACTTTCATTCCACTTTAGTACTAACAATCGTTGCGACCAATGGTCTTTCTTCCAGGGGAGTACTTGATCGGCAATATCAGGGCTCTTGTTTTTTGGGGTACACACTCCAATAAGATAAGGTCCGGTTTTGACCCATCCGACCCCATAATAATGCCCATTTTTTACACCTCCTCACATTCATTCATTGATACAATATGAGTTTCTTGTAGTAGGATGACCTGAGCTGGGTGACTGGTATTCCCGTCTCCATGCCGACATCCAGGCAGTTACATCCTTCTGCGCAAAACTTTTCACATTCAGGCTGACAAAAGTATGAGTAAGATGACGATTATGATCGCAATCACTGCCTTCTTTCGAAACAAACTCCATATCCTTAAGCATACGAGATTTCGCGTAGATATCCAATATGTCCATAGTAAAATACGGATGATTTCCATGTGTACCCCTATCGGTGCCCTTAGTATTAGCTCGGACCACCTTGGTCCTTTGTAATGAGAGATGTATCTGTACCATACCTTAGTTAACTTCAACACCGTCTTAGCCTGACAGAGTTCAAACAGATCTTTCCAAGCCGCAAGTGTGCCTTTTTTGATCGCCTGAACCTTCGCCGCATATTCTTGTCGCCTCTCTACTACCCGTAGATGTCTCTGGAGCAGGTACATAATTGTATCATTCGGGTGATAGTTGTCCCCCACCAAAGCTGCTAATTGCTCTGCAAATACATGGGAACTAATTAACATCGCCACCAGTTGAATCACTTGTCTCGGAGCCAATAGTCTGAGGATCGTATTGCCTCCATATTGCACCTTCCTGAGCCGAGACCATTCTTGAGTGCTATTGATAATTGCCGTCCTTTGCACCGAGACAATCATCACCATAAAGCGGTGTTCCTACTCCGAAAACCACTGCCCCGGTATGTCGGCTAATCCCTCTCGTTTACCTGACTCTATCACTTCCAGCCAGCACTGTTCCCACCAATGCTTGGTCAACTCCACGAGAACACTTGGGTGAACACCATCCAAGATATAGTAAGACCCCGGAACATCTTTGATTAAGTGTAGTAGGCGGTTTGATTCTAAATGAGCCGCCTTTACCCATAACGTTTTTGTCACGCTTACCAACGGAAACGGAATGCCTGTTTGTTCTTCCCAATGAGGCAATAATTTGTGCCACGCAATCTGAAACTCATCTAATGATATATGCTCCATAACATTATCTCGATCACATGCCTCGAAATCATCCATCAATCCCCTCGCTATGGGTAGTACTTCCATCGGTTGAGAACCATCGGCCTTAATTTCACGTCTAAAAATCCGTTTCGAATTTGGAATGTCTCCTGTTCCGGAGACAACAGTGTCTTGGGAACTTGTGGACATGTCGGATTCTCTGTACTCCGAGCCGGACGCAGATCCATCCGAAATTACTAAACATTCCTGTTCGGGTTGGTTATCCAACCAAACCTTTTTGAGCCATTGATTGAGAATCGGTTCTGAAATTTGATATTTCTGAAGAAAACCCTTACGGGTTATCGGTTCAGACATGTCTGCCTGCAACATGTCTTCTTGTTCTGGTAACGACAGTTTACCCACGGTGTCCGACAAGAAATGGAGAAGTTCACACATGCGAGAGTCTTTGGTCATTATAATTTCCGTAATTTCGCACTTTAATCCATGATGAATCGTAGGTCCATCTAGCCGCCTCAATAAATCGTCAAAGTTGCCATCCCAATCATCTGGATCCCATGGCGATTGACTGCCAAAGTTAGATAGCGAATCTTCACTATTGATCACCATTTCCGTAGATTCACTTCTGGCCATAGGTTGCCCTGACATTTGTCATTCCTCTTGGTGCTTATCATCATCGAAATCGTCATCTTCACTGCTATAATCCATGTCAACATCATCCACTTGATGACCTCGCAATCCAGTCAAAATCGCCGATTAATGCTGCCCGCCATACCTCAGTATTAACGGTCGTTTCCCTCTCGCGTCTCCGAATCCTTTGTCAGTAAGAACGCCCGCATTTTTTCATAGAATTTTTGCACCCGCATTGGGTATTATCCACTCATCTGATAACTTTTTGACTTAATGGTTCTTGTTTCAGGTGTATAATATTGGACACCCGGGACCTTTCCTCCTGGTGCTTGACTGATGACATAAATGTCCCGTTGCAGGACCGTACTTAGCGTCATCAGGGTGTCATTGCTTCCCCAAGATTCTTCCGGAATGTTCTTATTTACACTTGATCCACTTTCTGCAAATTCCAGTAAATGCTTCTGGAACAACCGCTTTGATTCCTTGGGGGGTATCCTGGGATATCCCCGTCCCAATTCAATAAGAGTCGGTTTCCTGACCCCTGGTGGAAACTTCACGTCAAAGTCCATTAGAGCTCGGGCAAGGCAACCCTCCTTCAGTTGTTTTGTCATCGCCTCCAGTAAATGCGCATTATCTCTTGGGCTCTCGGAACAAGTCAATGCCTGACACACAGCATATATCTGGCAATTGCCAGTAGCTGGCGTCGGCACTGAACGAAGGTCAAAAAGTTGTATCACATCTTGTATCGTCGCTAAATCCGACTGTCCCACCCCATCAATCTCACGCGGTCTTGAAAGCTTGATGGGGCCTTCCTCCCTTTCCGCTTGCTCCAATACTGTGGTGATAAACGATTTCACCTTTCCTTCCAGCATTAGTAGAGTGCTCGTCTTTTTTTTTAAATCACCGCTTGTTTCGCGTGCAATATTTTTTTTTCTTTCTGGCGTTTTCGGATTTTGCAATCTGTGATGATTTTACTCCCACCTCTCGTTGTACTGGATTGATAGCATCCTTCCTATCGTTGTTCCGTGTACTAGCAACGCTGGTGTTTTCAGTACTATGTTGAGTACCATCTTCGCCCTTAGACCGTTGTAAATCCGATTTTAAACTGGAGGTGAACATCGGTTTAGAGGGATGCTCCCCGACTACCTTTACCTCCACTATAGGCCCGACTTCTTGTCTTTTCTTCTCATTTTCCACCGTCACCCAGTCCGAAGAACTCTGCCCATGCCGCCCGACTGCACCCGTAGATTTGACCACTCTTTGCTCATCTTGCACCACCTTGTGTGTAGCTACCTTTGGTTTTGGTAATTGTTGTACCTTCATCGGACCCCAAGACTGTTTCATCCTCATTTTCCTTATCATCTTTACTTTTTGACTCTTCCTGATGTACCCTGACCGTCTCGACTTGGGCTCGTAGTACTTCCATACTACGAAACGTATTTGCGTGGGCGCATATTTCTTGAACTCTTCGAGGTTTACTTGCAGGCAATTTGACTTTAACAGGTCTGCTAGCGGGGTCGCGCATTTGCGCATAGGGTGACCTGCTTCCCCACAACGCAGGCACTAGTTCCGCCCACGCATCGATGGATGCTCCACGACCAACATAGTTTGGCCCCTTTATACCCATTAAAGCCGTTGGACAGGCGTCCGACTCCACAATTATCTCCCAAAGAGTTGAAGTGTCCGAGAAGGGACCACTCTTATCCAAGTCATCCAATTGAAAGTCCACACCTAAGATTGTTCGCAGTTACCCGGAGAACTTTAATAAATCCACAGAACGCGTGATGTTCTTCAAAACGCACGAATAAAATCCTTTATGCTCGTAACTTTCACCGTTACTGTCAACTTGTGTCTCCCAGGAAGATCCGACTACAGTCGGTGCTTCCTGATGCAAGTTCCGTAAAGAGTGATCATACCTGTGGAAAGGTACTTTCACCCCGACAAACATTTTAGCCATGTCCCTCGTGAAGAAATGAAAGTATAAGGCGTGATTACCACTATCATAGCTGATATTCTTCACCTGAGCCACCATTTTCCATAAAATCACACTTCCCGAGCCCCTTGTTGCCGCTGCCGTGGCTATACTCTCTTGAATACATTTCGTGCTTAAAAAGCTTCCTTTACCGGACTCTCTCCACAAAGATCCATAACGAGACAACCTTCCACCTGCGCACGTATCGTGTGCACCAATCCCACCAGTTCATCAATCTTCATTATCCTCTTCTAGAACTGGGGTAATTGTTTAGCGATAATATTGCCCTCGACTAAGCCTTGAACAATGCGCCATTCATTATCTGTTCCTTCGCGAACGATCATTGGAGCGAATTTCCCGTAATCTTTTTTACAAACTCCTCGTAGACGTGAAATTTCCTCAGGTGTGTAAACTTCGGTCTTAAATAAAAAGGTCTTCTTGGTCAGTTTATCGTCAGACTCAGCCGCCACTAGCCCTGCTACTTTACTCGCCCATCCCTTCAATGGCGCTGGTAGTAAATCCGCCTTCTTCACCTTTTCTTGGCCAATGACTTTCCAAAGTATTCCTTCGAAAGATTGCGCTGCGCGTTGTGCCAGTAGCGCCGACCCATCCACCTGTTGCCGCCATACCTCCCAGTCTTTCCGTCCTTCTACAACCACTAGTTCAAAGTAATCAAGTAATCTTTCCACTTCCGGCGCTTTGAGAGCTGGCAGGCGTTTAGCTGTCTCCGAGAGACGTGACACTGGTCCACGTGCTTTCACTTACACTACAGCTAAAAGATCCTGCGTTAAGTCCAACCAAGTCTGCACCCCTGGTCGCGACGCTGTTGCTTGGCTAAGCGCTGTCCGAAGTGCTTGTGCCAGACTGTGTGGTACCTGCGAATCATCTAGTACCACACTATTCATCCGTAACTCAGCTAATTCTGTGCCTTCGTCCGGATTCTTAGGTTCGGTTGTCAAGTTTATGTGCTTGACATACACCTGATACCGATACTGCCGGCTCAGCGATCGGTTCTTCTGGCAGCATCTCTGTATCCTGATCCTTGTTAAGATTGCTGACTCTTGCGAGGCTGGCGTTTCGGCTACTATCTCGTCTTCATTGCCCTCTTCTACCTTGATGGGCTGTCGCGTGCTTCCTTCCTCCGGATCATCAAGGGGCGCTAGTGCTTCGTTCACTTCAGACATGGTACTCCTCTCACCGTAATTAGTCTGTGCCAGACTAATTTCGAACCTGAGTTTTTGAGCTGTTCTACCTTAAATAGTATGTGCCAGACTATTAATGAACACAGAACACAGACTAATTAAGGGATGTTCGGAAATAGTCTGTGCCAGACTAATTTATAAGTTAGTAATTAGTCTGGGTTAAACTAAGTGTCACACACACAGCCTGTACCACAATGTGGGTACATCGTACCGTAAACCCGTTGTGTCACACAAGGATAATCGCCACTTACAGAAACGCCATTATATGTATCTATTCAATCAACTGTATGGTTAGACCAGCGAATTTAGGAGCATATATTTTTTATTAAAACGTCTAATAATGGCGGCAAACTCCTCTATCGGATACTGTCTCAGTATCTTTATTTCCATATTTACTGTGTATTCTTGTCCCTTGATTATTTAGGGAGTGGTGTGTTTCATTTTCATTGCAAAAAGAAGTGCAACGGTCTCGAAAGCTAACAATATCTTCTATGCATTGACCGGCATCGATAGGCTGCCAAATAATAATAACTTCTGTAACACCGAGTAAGTTTTTGACCAGACTACAGCTCTAAAGGCTGCCTAAATCTATATTGGTACGATTTTATTCAAAAAACTTAGATAGCCATAATCTGTAAATTATGTTGCTATCGTGTATAGCACATACGGATGTTGTATTTGGCGTCGCAAAAGTTCATTATGCAATCTAAATATTGTATATAGTATTTATATATAAGTACTGTAGTCACCTTATGTACTTGAGTATTGGCACAAGTGACTACGTTTGAAAGAATTTTGGGCGCTTAAAGCACCCAAAACAGTCTTATTTTCTTCGTCGCTTGGTCTTAATCGCCTTCCTGTCCTTATTTTCCTTGGAGCCACTGACTCTGATGGAGCTGTGGTTATCAATGCTATTTGTTGACCGCACAGAGCGAACACCCCCACTTGCGTCCTAGATGTTTCTATCGAAATTATGGATAGAACAAGGGATGACAGTACGCTGCATTTTACTTTTGCGGCTCAAAGACGAATAATGCTCGAGGACGACGACTCTCGAGGCTCTCTGCTGGGAGATCTCGCATCTGAAGGTGGACGGAAGTGGCGCCGAAAAGTGGGGGCTTCAGAAGTGGAAACCCTGCAAGGCGGCAAAGCTTTACTGCGTTTACAGTGGAGCTCGTTTGCTTCATGACTTGTGATTTCGTGCCCGGAGGTGGCTGCGCGATTGACTGACATGGCACCATTGACATGTGATGCATCTTACAGAGCGCATTCCAAAGTGGTCGAGCCTCGGAGGCATCTGTTATAACGTGGCTGGCAAAAACATAAAGTTATCAGTCCGTGGGATGTTTATAGCTTTTAATTAGGCAAAACTATTAGATCCTAGACACTAGAGTTATCAAAGATTTATAAAAAAAACTATTTCGTTCATCCAAACGCTTCACATCACGTAAGCTTGAGTCTCCAGAACTGTGAGTGCTTTGCCTATGCTGTAAGCTGTAGCTGGTCGTGTCATTAACGGTGCAACAACTTGTTCACCAACCAAATCAACATTTTGTATGTCCAGTCATTGCCCCTCAAAAAGTTGGGTCACGCCGGACATTACCAGTTCTCCAATCCACCTTCCTGCTTTTACAAAAGATATGACATTTGATAACGAGAAACTCGCACTTGCTGAAGCAGTTCGTTATCGGCTACCAGCTCCATCAACACTGAATGCATCGACTCTGCACTGCATCAAACACTTCTAAAAACATCAGTCTTATATACTCTTGCCCGTTTTCCATCAAGTTGAAACAGAAAGCCATAATTGATTTTGCCTGAATCATTCCAAAAAAGCACTGTAATTTATAGCACGCGCTGTATGGAGTTGCTCTTGGTGTTAAAAGCGCAGTAAATTTTCAAGAAAAAGCAAAACTACGTGGACCACTTTACATAAACGGTTATATTAAGTTCAGAATAACACTTAATAACTTAAATATATACTTATAGTTTCGAATTCGCAGTCTAGACCTCACCCAACAAGGATAGGGAGGTTCTGGAAAGGAATCAGGAGCAAAGGATATCAACGGACGAACGACCTGGGCACGGGACGAGGCCCTCCCGCTTCGGACAGCAGCACGACCCGCCAACGCGGGCAAGCAAGTTCACCGTCAGCAGCGATAAGTGCGGCGGTGAACTCTGCTCATGATAATCGGGACTGGCCTCACATAGAGCCAGTTCCGGCGACGACGAGGAAAACACTTGGGGGTGTGGGAGAGCCTACGGGGCCACTACACCCAGGACCAACGGTGCACTCAAACGCCGCGAATATCGGAGTTACGACAGGGTGTGAAGAAGTGCCTACGGGGCCATCACACCCAGGTTTCAAGATGCAATCTCAGGGAAGGACGCTTGGGGGTGTGGAAGAGCCCGCGGGGCCACCACACCTAAGCCTAACTGTGTACTACCAGGTTGCTACTACAGAAGGAATGTCAGGGTGTGAAAAAGGGCCTGCGGGGCCATCACACCCAGAATCAAAGATGCAATTTCACATTGTGGAAGAAGGAACGCAAATAGGGATGCTCTGGGGACGACTGCACGGGGGTGAGGGTGGGCCTGTAGCGCCACCTAACCTAGGTTTTACTAGGAATCATACCGATGATACCCAGAGTGGAAAACTCAAGACTGTGGAAGTGCATATGGGGATACCATACCTTGGCACAAATCTGCAAATTAAAATTGCTAACAATGGAGGAACACCGCGTGTTAACGGACGAGAGCAGGTGGGAGAACGACACTTTCACCTAAGTTCAAAGGACATCAAGTCAAACGATGGAAAGAGCATAAGGAAGACCAAACAAGGGCTACGGGGAACCGGACCTGAAGAACCGCCATCTGTGACAAGATGTGCGGCGAACAAGAGAGGAAAGGCGAGTTCACTGTTCGCAGTGATAAATGCGGCGGCAAACTTTGCTCAAGATACACGAGGCTGGTCTCATTTTGAGCCAGCTCCAACGACATGGATGCAAGGGGGGGTGGATATGCCTACGGAGCCACCACACCCAGGATTGCTCATAGACGCTTTCGAGGATAAACAGAGTGAACGACTCTGGAAAGGATGTTGTGGACCTGTATCGGCGTGGCGATGGCTACTCCGGGACCATTCAAGGCAGTGTTGTGCAAGGAGACGAGATTCGACTGTTAAGCAGTTTAAAGTGCATTTACAACCTAGACCCAGCACCGGATCACGACTTCAGACGTCAAGACCAAGAACAACAAGGTTTGCCGAGCAAGGACCCGACTTATAAGTTAAATGAGTCTAGATTACATTCTAGTCTTTATAGGTTCACAGTAGCTAATGGTTAAGACTAATTAGACTACATTTTACTACTAAATATATAGTTATATACTTCCTCTGTCCAGAAAAATAAGGCCGTTTTTTATAAAATTAATTTTCAAGCAGGGCGGGGTTGTCTGAGGAGGCTAGCTGATTAGACGTATTGAATTGCCGAGTCACGTGCCCTCTCTACCTTGACTTCTAAGTTCATGCACAACAAATCTTGCTTTCCAGTTGTAACTGAACCATCAGATTGAGATTTTTTGTCGGTCTGAACTTTAACGGGGATACCAAGGTACGACTCCGAGGTTCTTCAAGCTGATAACATTGTCGCCTTGCGTTTGCAACTTCTTCTGCGAATGCCGTGTCTTCAGCAGTTGTTTCAATTTTCCCTTGACAACCACCAACAAGCTCGCAAAAGGTGGGATTGAGCAACGTCGAGGGAGGAACGTCTTCAGGACGAGTAACTTGATCGCATACAATGCGACCATCATTCACCAAAACAGGTGACAGACATTGCGTTTGGCGAAAGAACTTGGGGTTTGAAGGTCAACTGGTAACATTTTCAATCGCTTCGTTGGTGGAGCAATAGCTTCTTCAGTCTGCACCACAACCAAGACGTGGATTTGCTTTTTTTCGGCGTTGGCATCCCCTCGAGAACATCATCTAGCCCGTACTCACCATCCAAATTTTTGTATTTAATAGATAGGAACTCGATTAGAGCAGTCGTTTTTCCCTTCCTTGAGTTTCTTTACATCATCTGTGCTTGATTCGAGCCACGAGCGGTCGTCCTTCTTGGCCAAGAAAAGCTCCAGCTTGCGCGCAGGGCATTATTTGTCTTGATAGCGTCCTACAAGACCCCACAGATATCTGCACTGATGTTCGCAGGGAACGCGTGCCGACGAGCGCGCATATTGAACTCCACCATCTTTGAGCTCTCTGGTGAGTTGTATACTGTAAAACTGTAATGTGATTCTACTATAACTTAATGTTACTGTACATTTTACTTTGGATGAGGATATTTCCACTTTGGTTGCAAACCTTTCGAATTTTACGTAAGGTAAACTGCCAATTTGGGGCCTTCTTAAATTTCTGTACAGTGTTGTAGTTTCA
>MIQA02005437.1:0-28489 GCA_001887855.2 Sclerospora graminicola | reverse complement strand
AAACAAAATCTACCGATCGGTACGCTGTCATTTTGTTTATTTCTACCAATTGGTACGCTGCCATTTTTTTTATCAACCCTTATTGGGCAAAACCCCAAATTGGCAGGAGTCCCCAAATTGGCAGTTTACCTTAAATTTAGTTGCAAACCTTTTCATGTAGTAGTAGCTTATCATTAACTCTAAATAGACTACCGTACAACAGCAACGACAACAAACTGGATTTCTTCGATATCGTAATGGTCTTAAACGTTTACGTCCCCATCACTAATATGAATCTAACGATACACACAACAGATAATTCTACCACGCCATAGCTTGGGCGTAAAACCTTCTTCGTTCCGCGAGGTGGTTGATGTGGTAGGCTTCAAATCGCCCGACTGTGATGTTGAACGGACACTCATGACGGAGTTTTGTACCAAAAGCACCAGGATAATGGGCCCAGGGGCGTGCTTTCATATAATACACTGGCTCCACGTCTGGTTTGAATGTCAAAATGTGGTCGCTGTTGAGATAAAACAGCGGCACGTCGTCGTCTGGGACTCCGTCTTGATGAATCGGAAACACTTGGGCCATGTCACCACAGAGCGTCGACTTCTTTGGTCCACGGTCCTCCAATTTCGTCCCCACTGCACCAATAGCATGATCCGAGAAAGAGTAAAGCGTCTCTGCCAACTCACTCGCATAAAAGAACAATTCCTTGTCACCGTAGGAAGGTGGGGACTTCACTTTGTGTCGTAAGAACGATGCGAGGATAGTCGTCGCACGAGGTTGACGTTGCTTGTCCCAGAGCAAAAGCGAGGAGTCCACTTGATGACCTGTACGGAGATTGAACGAATGGCTACGTAGCAAGAAGTCACTGGGCTCAAACTGAAGCTTGACGGGTGTCTTGTTCTCCACAGTAGCCTTGGGGCGCGAGAGCGTGGGCAACGGTCGAAACGCACTCACATTAAACTTGGAAAAGTAATCTTGCTCTACCGACCTCTCGGGCTTGACGCCCGCCACTCTTTGTGCCATATACCACATCTCGTGGCTAATGCGATCGTGCATCAAGAGAATGCCCGTCGTCTGGAACTTTACCGAGTCGAATAAAACCGTTGGCTTGATAAAGTACGTGGTGTCGGCATCGAGCATCATGATCTGCTCAAACTGCGAATAGCTGACTGCAAGGGGTTTGATCATAAAAGACCGAAACTTGGTGTAGCAATCAGCAGCCTTCTCGCAAAAGACTGGACGGGCAGCATCAACGAGACTCTTGGCACTGGCAGCCAAGGCGCAGACATCGTACGTGCGAATTTCGCCCAGCTCGGTCTTTGTTTGAAGCAATTCGATCGAACGAGGCGTGAGATCGGCACAATGCGGCACTTCAATCGGCAAGTCAATTCCCATAGCACGCAGTTCCAAGATCAACGAGAACCCATTCCGTACAATAGCTTCATACAATGGGATGATGAGGCCACGCTTTCGTGTCGTTTGCTGGGTGATCTGACTCAAAGTATATGCCATTTGTTGCTCCATCATTTGCACGAGTTGATCCGATTGCGGGTTTTCTCGAGGTGGGAACGGCTTTACGTTCTGTGAAGTCTTTCTTCCCTGCATTTCTTCCATCACCTGTCGTAGCGTGTCATCAATTGCAGCATTCTGTTCGTCCATATTGCCTGGTTTTGCGTTAGCCACTCGCTCCCACGCATCCACGACATTATACAGATGTTGTCTTCCTTCAAGATGGTTTGCGTTCTCATTGGTAAGCTTCACAAGTGTCGTGTTAAAAGTACATTCCGGTAGAAGATCGCCTGTTGAACCTGGATAATAATCCCAAGGACGTGCCATTGTGTAGGAAACTGGTGTTGTCTTCGGCTTGAGGGTCAGGATTTTTTTGCTATTGATATGGAAGAGCGGAACATACTCGACGGGTACATTGTCTTGATGAATGGGGTAGACATTTGCCATGTCACCACATAAGGTGGACTTTTGTGGGCCACGATCCGTTAGATTGCTACCAAGTGAACCCACAGCATAATCCGAGAACGAAAATTGTGTTTCCGCCAACTCATTCGCGTAAAAGAAGTATTCTTTATCGCCATAAGATGGAGGACGCCATTGTACCATGCCATTCAGTGCAATAAAAGATCCTAAGATTGCCGTTGCTCGTGCTTGTCTCTTTTTGTTCCACAATACAAACGACGAATCCACTTGATGGCCAGAACGGAGATTAAACGGGTGACTTTTCAAGAAGAAATCGCTTGGCATGAAGTTTAGCTTGACAGAAGTCGGAATCGGGAGCGTAGCCTTCGGTCGCGGAAGCGTGGGAAGCGATTGAAATGGCTTGAGGTCAAAAGTTTCTAAGAACTCTTGAGCTATCGAAACGTTCGGTCTTCCTGGCACTTGTCCGGCCATATACCACCTATTTTCGATAATCCTGTCATGCATCAAGAAATTCCCCGTTTGTTTGTACTTTGCTGTTTCCCACAGCATGGCAGGACTGAGAAAGTAGGTCGTGTCAGCGTCCATCATCATAATTTCCTCAAAGCGTGAAAAGATGAGCGCCAAGGGTTTAATTACAAAACCACGGAACCTTCTGTGGCAAGCCTCAAGGTTGTAGCAAAAGACTTTTCGTGACGGGTCAATAACGCTCGTCGTTCGTTCAGCAAGTGTACAAACGTCATAGAACCAAATGGTTCCCAGCTGCTTTTTGGTCAGGTACATGGCTTGAATCTCCTGGTCCAAGTCGCCGCAATGTGGCATCTCAATTGGTTCTGTAATCCCAAACGCGCGCAGTTCTAACACAAGAGACATAGCCAACTTGATGATCTTATCATAGACAGGAATAACAATCCCTCGTTTCATCGTCGTCCGCTGCGCAATCTGATTCAGCGTGTACGCAAAATTTTTGTCCTGTGTTCGAAGTTCTTCAACCTTGGTTTTCAACTCGGTAGCTTGTTTTTCTTGCTCCGCAATGGATAAGTTCTTGGGTGGGTCCGTGCGATCGACAAACGGATAACCAGGTTTCATGATGGACTTTAGTTTCTCGAATGTTAGCAAATCTGCTGCTTCTCGCTCAGCACGATCACTGCGGTTCGCATTAACTGCCCATTCTGTTGCAATTTCATAGAAATGTTGTCTCCTGTAGATCTGTAGCACCTCGGCCTCACTAAATTTAATGCCCGTGACATCAAAGGGGCATACCGTGAGCAAGTTTCGCTCGAGATTTGAGCCGGGATAGAAATCACGCGGGCGCGGTGCGGTGTAATACATGGGCAACTTTCGCGGTTTGTATTTTAAGATCCAGTCCGTGTTCATGTAGAGCAGAGCCACTTCTTTGGAAGGAGAATCCTTGTATGGCTCAGGATAATGATGCGCCGCATACCCACAGATAACTGACTTGTTTGGACCGCGATTTTGAAAATACGAGCCTCCAGCTCCGGTGGCAAAGTCGGATAATGCATACTGGGTTTCAGCAAGCTCGCAGGCGACAAAGAAATACTCTTTATCACCAAAAGATGGCGGTTTTTTGGCTTCATTGAGCGAGATAAAGGAAGCGAGTATAGTCGTTGCCCGTGGTTGTCGCTTTTTGTTCCACAACAGGATTGACGAGTCTATTATATGTCCACTGCGTCTGGCCCATGCGTGACTTTTAAGGAGACCTTCACTAGGCTGGAAGTGCAGCGTCACGGGCGATTTGTCCGCTGCTATTAGCTCTGCTGGCGCGGGAGGACGTGAAAGTGTTGGAATATGTCGGAAAATGTCAACATTTACTTTTGATAGATAATCTTCGATTGCCGTGAGATTAGGGCGTGAAGCTGGTCTGTACCCAATTGCCAAGGAGTAATTCGCCTCGACAATCCGATCATTGAAAAACAGCGTGCCAGTCGATTGGTATTTCATTGTTTCCCATAGCTGCATGGGGGACTGGAATAACAGCACATCGGCATCCATGAGCATGATTTCTTCAAACCGCGAGATGACTACGCCCAGCACTTTAATGAAATACGAGCGAAAGCGACGATAACAAGACTTCATATCTTTGCAAAAGAGCGATTTGTTCGGATCGAGAAGACTGTTCATCGTCAATGCATACTTACATGCATTGTAGACATAGATTTCACCGAGTTGCTCCTGCTTTTGCATCAGTTCTTGTCCATAGCTTTCATTAAAATCACCACAATGCGGAATTTCAATGGGTAAATCCACGCCAAGAGACCGTAGCTGTAATATCAATGAAACACCGAGCGTCGTGATCTTGTCATATAGAGGAAGCACAATACCACGTTGCATGCTGGTTCGCTGACTTATTGTGTATAGCGAGTAAAGTAGCTTTGACTCCAGTTTTTTGTTCAGCTCAGCGGCAAGTTCGCTTTCATTCTTCATGAGCTTGACCGAGTTGCTGGAATCTTGAACAGTTTGCGGCACCGGCGCCACTGGAGCAGGAGCAGTAGCAACAGGAACAGTGGCCGTAGACGTTTGAGGTGGAGTGGCAATAACAGGAGAAGGTTTCGGTGGCGTTGAAGCCACAGGACTCGTAGCAGTAGCCGAAGACTTCGATGGCAGTGAAGCCACAGGAATCGTAGCAGTGGCCGAAGGCTTCGGTGGCAGTGAAGCCACAGGACTAGTAACAGTGGCTGGGGCGACAGTAACCTTGTTAGCTGATACCCCGTTCGAAAAGGGAATTTTCATCAAGATTTCAAGCTTTTTCCGTATAACTTCATCTGCTTGATCCATGTCATGTTCACTTCCATTTGTGAAAGCGCTTTGTTCCCATTCAACTGCAATTGCATGAAAGCTTTGACGCAGTCGCATACGCTGAATCTGAGCATCCGAAAGTGCCACCCCAGTGGCATTAAAAGCACAAACCGAAAGTACCTCTTGATCACTGTGAGAATTGCTAGAAACGTCTGCCACACGAGCTTTGGAGAAATACATGGATTGATTTCTGGGTTCGTAGTTCATGATTGCGTCCGAATGCAGAAAGAGCAAACTGACAGAGATCGCATCTTCTTGTTTCACGGGGTAAAATTGCGCCGAGAGTCCACAAATCGTCGATTTGTCGGCACCATTATCCCTAAATACATTTCCCGCGGCCCCTTTTGCATACTCCGAGAACGAGTATTGAGTTTCAGCGAGTTCACAAGCCACAAAAAAGAGCTCTTTATCGCCGTCAAATGGCGGACGATCCAGTCCGTTCAGCGAAATAAACGAAGCCAACACTACGGTCGCACGAGGTTGTCGCTTCTTACTCCATAACAAAAGCGACGAGTCCATCTGGTGGCTGCTTCGACCATTCCACGCCTGACTTTTCAGCAACATGTCGCTCGGTTTGAACGACAGCTCCATATCAGACACCACTGTAGCCTGTTCACGTGGAATGGTAGGAAGATGACGGAAGCCACTCACATCGACGGTCGACAGATAATGACGAAGAGCTGGGACATGCGGACGCGAAGCTGGCCGATGATTCAGCGACGTATTCGTCTGACTGATCCTGTCGTTGAAGAACAGTGTGCCAGTCTGATTCTTGGTCGTGTCCCACAGTGCCATGGGGTTCTGGAGCAGGAGTGTATGTGCGTCAATGAGCATGACTTCTTCAAAGCGGGAATAGATCACTGCGAGCACTTTGATATCAACTGTACGAAATCGGTTGTAGCACTCGTCAAGGTCGTTGCAAAAGATCGATTGATTCGTATTCGGCACTTTTCTTTCCATAAACGCCACTTCACACACATCATAGACATAGATTCGACCCAATTCGTTCACTTTCTTTGCAATCGACGCAACCAACTTCTGGTCCAGCTCTCCACAGTGCGGGATCTCCACAGGCAACATCACGTCCAACGATCGTAGCTCCATCACTAGCGACAATCCCTGTGATGTCGTTTTGTTAGTCAATGGTAATATAATGCCACGTGTCTCTGTTGTTCCCTGTGTTATGGTATACAGGGAATGCACGTTTGCTGGACTGAAAGTGACATCCTTGAAAGTCTGCAAAGTGGCACCTCTAGCTATAAAGGCGTTGTGTGTAGACGGAGAGTGCGAAATCGAGGGCCCGCTCGACACCGAGAGCTGCTGCCAAGTGAAGAAAACGTCAAAGAAAACAAATAAAATGCCAGCAGCAAGCAGCGCAATAATCCACCGCAGCCGAACAGATCTGAGAGAGCGAGCCATGGTAAAGCCTGAGCAGAGTGATGGTCGCACTGACCAGATCGCAGTTTGCCAGATGCGAAATAAAATTTAATGGCGCGCGTTTTCCTCTAACTAGTTACCCCACGATTGACGACGATGATGACGAACTTATAATACCGGTACCAATTCCATTATTTATTGGGTAAATGTCCGGACCCAAATCAGTGTCCTTGCAAAACCAGGACCCGGACCCGCTCTAATTTAGGCGGTTGTCATGTAGCAGTGTCATCTTACCACAAGTGCTATGGTCGCAGAAGATGACATGTAGCAGTGTCATCTTCTGCGACCATAGCACTTGTGGTTAAAAGGTATTTGAAGTATCAGACACTTAAATCGGATACCCATCATTTAAAATGACACAGTATCGTCAGCGAACTTACAAATCTCACAGTTAGAATCCGGCACACTACGGGATTATCCAGTTGTTCGAGGTAATGATTGACCCTGCAGCGAAACTATTTAAATGCTCAAGTAACGTAATCTACGGCATCTTTTTCAGTGTCACCATTTACAGCTTGTGAGCCTTTAGAGAATCAAAACTTGACGGGAGAAGTCGCGCTCGTGCTTCGTGGAGACTGTAACTTTGTACAAATAGTCTGGAACGCTCAACGTGCCCATGCTGCTGCGGTCGTGGTGATGGATAATGAAATACGATACGAGTAGAAGACACTCTGTTTCTCTCTCTTTTGTTTCTTGAGTACTGACGTTCTTCTTTAGACCACCATATCATATTATCATGATGAAGGTTGAACTTGCCAGCAAGATTCGTATTCCATCAGTCTTATTCCGTATCAGAGTGGCGAGTGGCTGTCAGATGCAATGAATCGCGCTCTTCCATGGAATCTAGTACGGATTACCATGGATCTACATGGAGAATGTAAGTCATTGATGAATTGTAGACAATTACTTCGAAGTACGTGGTGCATATCCTGGATTTTTGACAAATTCCGAGACATTTCCTACTTATCAAACATGTCTGTCGAATTTGGTGTAAGTTAACCTATGGACAGCCGCCTAAATTAGAGGGGGTCCGGGTCCTAGTTTTGCAAGGGGTCCTGGATTTGCACTGATTTGGGTCCTGGATTTGCACTGATTTGGGTCCTGGTTCTGACATTTACCCAATATTTATTACCGTCGCTGTCAATGTTTAAGAATAGGCTAGCCTAGAGCGCACCCACCCAAAATCTGGACAGTCCAAACCTCGCCAACCACTAGGGTTGGGGGTTTTAGTGAGTGGTGGGTGCGCTCTAGGCAAATACCACTATCTAGCCTAACCCTAACGGGGCAGAAAATTTCTATACCCAGCAGAGGCTTTGCTTGCAAGCCTAGCGGGCGTAGGGTTTTATGAGAGGCTATGAAAAACACATAGAAATCTGTGAAAAACACACAAGCACACAAACACACAAGCACACAAACGAGGGTAAGGGTTCTGCTGTGCGTCGACTATATTAGTATTATACCTGTAGATCCGTACTATACAATTTGAGGTTCAGTTCCAATTTTGCCACGAAGCCCTCATCCAACACCAGTTGGGGGAGGATCGGAAAAAGAAAGCGTACTAAGTGATTAAAAAAGATGATGGAAGTCCAGGGCCCAGGCCCCGGACCCCCACCTCTCCCAGACCCAGGCACCGAGTGCCAACACCAAAGGACAGACTCACACTCACCAGGGACGGCTACGAGGGAGGGTACTGCATCGCCACCGTCGGGCACGATCGTTAGCGAATCCAGTCAAACGAACGGCACTGAGCCGGAATCAAAACCGGTAAAACCGGTGGAAATATCAAGTGACAATACCACTGTCGGACAGAAAAATGTCACCGACCCGGAATCAGGACCAGTATCACCGGTGGAGGAATCAACTGATAGTCCGATGGAAGGACAAGAAAACAAGGAGCTTGATGTTAAACAACACGCCGTCGACCAGCAGAAGCCAGTTAAAAAGTGCAAGTACCACTTGCTATTACGGTAGAGGATATGGTACTTACACTTAAAAATGGAATGGAACAGAAAAGGCAGGTGAAGCCACGACTTCAGGCATGGATCATCCTGATAAAAAACCGGTTCGAAAAAATCTACGTCAAAGTAAAGGGACCGGAATCGCGGTTGTCACCATTGCCGCAAAGACTCCCTAAACTGAAGGTTAAGGAAAGTTAGAAATTATTGGATTTGCTTGAGACGATGGTAATTGTCAGCAACCAAGATTGGAATTTATGGAGAAACCGTACTGTGGGAGCGGCTATAACGGTACAACGTTCGAGTCAAACTTTGGAAGGGCTCCTTCAGAAGATGCTAGGCCAGGACGCAATCCACAAAGCAGGGAAGGAACCGGTACCATTATCAGGATGGGCAGCAAAGGTTAAGGGTGCATCGAGTAGTTCGTCTAAACTGGCTGAGGCAGAGAAACTCTTCTTGTTTAGGAAGGGTAAATACGATCCGATGGAAATAGTGGCCCTGAGAAGATTATGTGAGCAGGAATACGGTAAATATGCGCCGAGTCAATGCCGTAAAGGTACAGAATAAGAATGGAAAATTGTGCAAGGTTTGGTAGAAGGTTCTATTTTGGCCAAACAACTGCCGCAATTCATCTGAAGAATTATGACTCAGGAAGACCACGTACGCCTTGTACAAACTATAAGGGCTCAAGTTGAAGGTTGCTTAATGATGGATCTAAAAGGGGAGAGCACCATCAAAGAGGCTTTCCTGAGTACTCGAAGCATCCAGGAAAGTATAGCAACAGCAGCTACTACCCGTTCAACAGGAACAAAAGAATTATGGGCGATGTTGGCTCAAGTTCAAACGATTAGCTATAATCAAGCCAATCACTCTCTTTATTTTCATTTTTTTTAACCAGAGAAAACGCAGAAAAATTTGTCGGGTTACGGTGCCATTTCATGGTCATGACCACATTTTATATAATCTACATTCAAGAAAACAAGCAAAAAATGTATCGGCGTGGAAAACCAAGTGGACGCAAATGGAGAAGAATATCGACAACAAGGTTGTTATTCGTGTGTAAAAACATCACACGAACAACGAATTTAATTAAATTTTACGGAATGTTAAAATCACTTTTCGGGACTTCTTTTTTCAGCTAAAGGATTTGGATACAGGAGGGCCATTTTCCGAAACGTCGACTTCATGGGAATTAATACTGGATACAGAGGTATGCCCGCCCAAGCTATCCGGTATTAATCGAATTCATTGGTGGAATACTATGATTATAGTAAGACATCCACACATGAAGGGTCGAAGACAATGTTTGAGATGTGGAGAAGTCAGTCATCCAATGAGAAGCTGTAAGGCATCTTTGAAGGATCTATTGGCAAGAGGTACAATTATTGTATCCTCGGAGGATATGAAAACTGTCAAGATGATTGAACCGACGTTTAAGAGCATGGAACAAGTACGTCAACAGGTGGAGCAAATCGAGTTAAGCAAGAGGGAGCCAGAGCCGAAGGTACGAACCCTCCAAAAGATAGTCAGGCGGAGGAACACCCTACTCAGGAGAAAAAGGAAGTACAGTCGGTCAAGGAAAACACCTCGTCGGATTCGAAGATTCAGAAGGTGGGAAAGAACAGAGAAGAAATTACTACGTCAATTAAAAGACTATCGGACCATTGGATCACAGTTCGAAGGAACAATAGCAGGGCAGGTAACCAGACTCATCCGTTGTTAACCCAATCCATCAAGCAAAAAGATGAGATCCAAAGTACTGGCTCACCTCCAGGTACCCCGAAAGAAGACCAGTCTATCGGAGCAGTGGTCTAATCGATGAAGATAACCAAGGCAGCTCTAGCACAGACTAAACAGCCGACAACACAGGGCAAACAATCAAATAAGAGCCCGAATAAATCACCGGAACGAGAGACAGTGGCAAGTAAACAAAAAATCCAAGCCGACCTATTTGTCCAAGGGGTAAAAGAGACAGTGACCAATTTACTCGAGGACATCAATGCGAAAACTGGTGCAGTGCAACTCTTCCCTTTTGCTCACGGAGAACCCACATCGAATCAGTCAGATTCGACGGTGGACCAAGTTTTAAAAGAAATGGGAGTTCAAAGAGTAGCTACTCCGGCAACTGGTAATTGCCAACCTTATGCGATATGTCAAGCGTTAGCTTCACAATCCTTTACGGAAGATTATAACGAGAAGCTAGTGGAGTTAGCTCAATTACTTAAGCGAGGATGTCAAACTAGGGCATTACTTGATTTTGAGGTCAAATTCCCAGCTGGAATAAGGAAACAGACTCTTTTCAGTTTAGGACGAGGTTATGAGAAGATCTCTGCAGTTCAATCAAAGCGCGAATTTAAGAAGTATTTACGTGACTTTGCGACCAGTGGATAAGCTTTAGCAGATACAGTACCATCAACTGCCTGGGGTAGCAACGATACACTTGCGTGTATCAGTACTCTTTTACAGAGACATATTTTCGTGATATGTCCCTCTGATAATGGCTTGACCCCAGGAGTAATTCATTTCGCGCCGGAAATCAGCGTAAAGCATAATAAGACCTATGCAGCGAGTGGAGAATACCCGATATCATTGACAGCGTGTAAAGAGAAAGTGCTGGCATTAAAAACGTGGAGCTGTGGAAACCGATCAACCCATGCCAATTGTACTACATTTTAGTGATTCACATTATGCGGCATACATTCATGGTATACGAAGGACGGACAATATCAATCTTAAACAGGATATCGAGATGGAAGAATTTGATTCCTCGAGCGAGGAGAAGGAAACATACGATGATGATAAAGTGGAGAGTACTACGGTGCCAGATATTATAATGAAGGATAGTAGTAGTCTCGGTCAACCAGACGAGAGTACGGGTCCAGGGAGTGGATGTTTAAAGTGTGAACATCACATCACACCGTACTCTCAACCCCTACACTGGGATCCCGACGATTGCGAAGCTAATTATGAAGAGTTGATTCGGCATTTACAAGGACCTACAATCCATCACGACTTGAAGTGTGAAATTGAGCAAATCATTTTGACACATGATCCCAATATGACATAAGTTTTATACGTTTTGACAGAAACGGTCTGTAGACTGTCATTACCTGAACAAGCGTCTCTGTTAGACGCCAATTTGAATAACTTGGAGGAGAGAAATTGGTATACGGAAAAATTCCAATTACCAGAATCCATCCTCTATCAATGGTTTCATAAGGTTTGGCAGGATCACAATCAAGGAGAACCAACACTGCGATTGACGGATGATTATCCTGGAAACTCAGAACAGGAGAATTCACAAGAGGGTCAGCAGAGCGATGAAGAGGAACCACGGCAAGCAAAACGTTTGCATAAGACCAGACAGTAATCACTATACAAGGGGAGAGAGTCAGCCGAGTGAAACTTAAATGGAGTACCACTCGGAGACGTTACCAATAGCTTGCGAATTAATTGATGACTTTAATGCAGATACCAGTTCTTTAGAGGTCTCGACTATTTCAGCAGAGACATGCCACGCAGCATGGGCAGAGTATGATAAGGAATGGAACAAGCACACCAATTTACCATTCCCGTATGCAGACGCATCAATCGAGACCTGGACCAAAGCAGCCATGCATGAGAACACCAGGTTACTTCAACTATTGATAACAATTGAAGGAACGGCTTATCTGTTAGAAAGATTAACACCAAAGGTATTTACTACTTTTACGAGGCATTGGAGGGTACAATGCTTTAGGAGGATGTTAGATCACGGCACAAAGACAGGATTACAAGGTATACCACGGGGCTGGTTTCATGCATGGGAAAGCCGATTAAATGCAGTCAGATCAGAAAACCAACAACTCGCAATTATCAACAGTTCGCAGGAATGGGCGCTGTTACGTAATAACAATTATGGAGGTAATACCTTGGTCAAAATCTGTGCGCCACAACAGACGACTCGACTAGCCAGAATATTAATATGTGCCCACATATATGCGGTACACATTGCCACGTTGTTGGAGACAGATTATCACTCCAGCGATTCGATACAGGTTTGTTGTCAAGATATTACAAAACAAAAGCAGTCAACCGATCATTTGCATCATTTGTGCACAATATCGAGACGGAAGATAGTTCTGGGTGGATCCTACTAGCTAATCATATGACGCGACAACAAGGGTTATGTCAGTCAACAGTGGAGGGGGTGGATGATCTGATTCTGGAAACTGTCGAATCCCACCTTGAATACTAAGGGCAACGAGATGTTAGACCCGGTCAATAATCCAAATTATCACGATTTGGCCTCATTCGAGACTTACGAAATTGATATCGGAGATGGATTATAGACCAGATAAAGAAGAAGGAACAAATGTACTATTTAATGGTATACTGAACCTTTAATCACAAAATATGAGGAGGTTTAAAAATGAGGATGTTAAAAAATGGTTATCAGCGTGGGTACATTCGCGACAACAGGAGCAGTCTCATTTGTTTTTCTTACAAGAAACACATGTATCCTCACAGAAAGAAGCGGATGAATACGCACAATATTGGGAACATCTGTGGGGGGGCACTTTACACCTACTAATAAGTTGTCATATTGGAGTATTACTTCTGAGAAGAAGGGGGGAGTGGCAATTTTACTCCATCCTCATTATCAGCAGAACATTCACCCATGGAAGGAGCACATCTGGTCAAATTGTTTTTTTGGCACTAATGCCTGTATCATTAATATCTACACCTTCTGGAGATCCGATACTGCGCGAAAAATTTTACACATCATTGGAAAAGTATCTCAATAGTAATATTAATCCAATCATACTAGTGGGGAATTCAATTGTGTAGAGTCCCCGGTGTTAGATAGAATGGGGGGATATGAAATGATAAAACGGAGAGCTCAACATTGTCACGCCTCGTCAATAGCCTGCAACTTCAGGATGCTATTCTCTCCACGGGGTCTTCTTTGGAGGAAAGACAGCACGAGCCGACCGAATATTACACTTACTGGAGGGGGGAGCAAGCCAGTCGATTAGATCGATTCTACTTATCACAGAGTCTGTCTTCTTGGTCACAATGGCTTCAGGTTAGCGAACCCCTGGCATTCTCTGATCATGCTTAAGTGCGTTTAATTTTGAAAGAACCCGCCGTCTAACAAGCAAGGCCGACTACACGAAAACCTCGGTACCCTTTCAATGGTTCCACAAATGAACGGATCAAACAGGAGTTAGCGAGCCTATTGGAATCCCATTTAAAGGTACAGATAGAAATCATCAGTTGGGACTATTTAAACGACATGTGTTGTGACTCTCTCTACAAATGGGTAAGAAGGCATCAAGAAGACGGAAAAGGCGGGTACGACAATTGCAAAAAAGTCTTCGATCTACAGCTCGCACTCGAACACAATTTATCTCCTCAATGGTGGAGGCACTTCAGTGAGATATTAAAGCAAGGAAAGGCCAACGCCTACAAGGAACTGATGACGATTTGAAATGGTTATTTAAAAGAACGTCGATCCGGGGTAAGGATCAATCTGTGACCAAAATTAAATCAGGAGGAGATGTTATTTTTCCATCGAAAACGACAATTCCAAATCGATTTAAAATGACGTGGGAAACCATCTTAGGATGTGAACATAGCACAATTCAGGAACCAGAAATAGACTCAAGGATTCATTCGCTATTTTCAATTCCTACAGATATGCGAGTAACGACTGCTCAAAACGTATTTCTCATGAGTGAAATATATGAGCAGGAAGTTTCTCAGCTCATAAAAAGATTACGAAGACGGAAAGCAGCCGGTCATGAGTGAACTAAATAATGATCTGTATAAAGACTTCCAGGAGTTCTTCACACCGACGTTGACGAAGTTATATAATAACTTATTACAAGGGGAGATCCTCCCCGCTCCTTCTTGCGTGCGTTGGTCTTGTCACTTCGAAAGAAAGGTGATTCAGACAATGCGCTCAATTACAGACATATTTCACTTACTCAAACAAGCTACAAGATATTTGCAAAGATTCTTGCGACTCGTTTACAAATATTCTTGGGCACCCTACATAACAAGGTTTCGTGGCTGGACGTAGAATGGACAAAGGTGTGGCAGTAATGATGGCGACACTTATCAAGTGGACACAAAATAAAATTCGATTTATCCATTGAAATCGGAAGAATGTCCAGGAATCCTATTCCTGGACTTTGCGAAAGCATACGATACAGTGAGTCGTCAATATCTGTATCGTATCTTTTCACTCTTTGTATTTAGCTCGGAATTTGCACAACCTGATAATGAGGCTGCATAATGGTACAACGGCGGAATTTATAGTAAATAACCAAATCTCGGAACCGTTGACAGTTCTATCTGGTATAAGACAAGGATGTCCCTTGGCCCCGTTATTATTTATCTTAGCTGTGGAATCTCTCGCACTGGCATTGGTCCAGGACACGAGTTTAAAAGGAATTCAGGTTGGAGATGACGATGGAAAAGGTGAACATATTTTCTCTGCATTTGTTGACGATTCAACAATATTTTTGAACACAGCATCACAAGTATCACACGCGTTACAAATAGTGGAGCAGTTTGGGGCACTTTCGGGATTGAAGATACAGCCACAAAAAACTCACTTCTTATTTCTGGGGGAGACACTTTATCATAAAGAATGGAAGGAATACCGGTGGTTCAACCAGGCGAAACCACTAGATATTTGGGTTATGAGATAGGGCTGTCGAACCTCAACGAACGAAACTGGGCACAACGTATCAGGAGTATACATAGACGAATTGAAATCGCTTCAAAATGTTCCACTTCGGTAGCGGAACGAGTATTACTCTTCAATGCGATAGTGGTTCCGGTCATATTGTTTATGGCCAGAGTGTTCGAACCTACAGTACAGGTATTAAAGATTCTCATTCATTTACAAAAAAGCTTTATCTGGAATAAAACGACAGATGGTAAGAAAGTTCGACAAAAAATTTCCCCTGCTATGACGTACCCTCCAGGAAGGCGGGGGGGGGCTGGGTTTAATAGCTATACCACTGGCAATTCGAATTCAGGAAATGAAGACGATCACACAATGGTTAATCAGTAGATATCTATAAATAAGCCTGGTTAAGATGGAAACTAGGACAAACAGCTTCGATAGAAGGACCGTATATTACTCCATTGAAAGGTAATAGTCTTACCGGGGTAGGCATCCACAAGTTACCGTTGACAACACCGTCGATATTTATATCCTTGGGGAGGTGGAATTGTCCTAACTCAACTCAACTCACCAGCTCCAAGATTACACGGCGTTACATCTGCCATCACCCATTTTGCAGTTAGCAGAAAGGTCCATCCATTGGTGTAAAAGCTACAGAAACAGTGGAAATTAATTTGGATTTGAGCAATATCAAATTCCATGGATTATTATCCTCCAATCAAGAGGCATTTTTGGGCACTTATAAATGGACCCAGAACCCATGGATCAGGGAAGAAAAAGCGGCAGAATTATCATCACACAAATATGACAGAATTCCTGGAGGTACGAGTTACGGATTTTCCGACTAACAGGAACACTATTTACTTGGCAGGTGCCGAGTGGTAATTCTCCGTCACATACAAAGGCCAAGATCGGTCGGTGGTTAACTGCAATAAATCTAGCCTCCCTTTGAGTGGCGGTTGGCGAATATATAGGTCACCCCCTCCATTATACAATTATTCAGGTGACCAGCTATTTTGCAAGATTATAAATAGAAGGTAGTAGAACCTGGAGTGCTGAAAGGAGAAAAGGACAACACGGACCAGACTGTGAGAATAACGCAACAGGCTGATGGGATCTATTGGAAGATAGAACATCCCATTATATTTGTTGATAACACAGCGGAGCAAAAGACGATCAACACTGTAGTGTGTCAGCCGCATCCGGCTATACATGATACGGAATGGACGGTGGACCCGGCAACAGCATTCTAGAAAATACCGTGGGCAATCAGACGACACTACCGACACATGTACCATTGCAAAATCGCGTAAGCTTTATCAAGTGAAATGGACAAATGGCAAATCAAACGTAGACGTGATGTTTGGAATCATTATATACAAGATCAAGTTCCGAAGCAGGTATTGGAAACATCAAAATGTGTTAACTGACTATCAAATTTGGGTTATGTTTAGTTACATTTCAGCTCAATACTTTCTATCAGCGCCAGTCACCAAGTACTATATGTCCGGTGACCCCGACTTGTATTAGCAGTCGGACGGACATTATTCATGTACTATGGAATTGCAAGAGTGCCAAGAATTTATGGAAACGATGGACCAGTCTTTGGACGGGGTGGAACAAACCGATGAAACCACGGAGAGGTATAAGGAGCATATTGTTAAGCGTAAGCCGCCGGAAATTAAGATAAGAGTGAAAGCGGCGATGATGAACACATATGGCGTTTCGGAGTTCGAATTTCTCGAACAATTTGAACGTTTGTGGTGGGTTTTCTGTAGGGTTGGTATTACCTGGCTGTGGCAACTTCGCCATCAAGTTATTTATGAGTGATTGATGAAAACAGAGGAAGAACATCTCCGTTTCATCTGGACACAGGGGCGAGTGCAGTTAGAAGCAGTACCCGAATACGAGCGCTGGCACCCGAATACACGAGAAGATGGAATGCGTTTGCAGCTTTGTATCCAGTGCACATTTAATATCAACCCAGCACCGCCAGAAAAAGCGAGAAGATCGATCATTGACGCAGATTCCCACTTCGATGAATACCCTGAGCCGCGATTAGTATCTAGGATCCGTACTAAAAAAATTGAGGTTCGACACAGTGTATAATACAGTATCAATACAGTATTAATACAAAATTACCGTAAAAGTCGGGTTAAGTGGGACACACGGATCAAATTGGACACGACAATCTGTATTGTTGGTAATTCACCGGCCATCTGGTTTTGTGATAGCCCACAACATGTCTATGATAGGACATGTTGTGGTGCTTATTACTGCCGTAGTACCCATTAGAACGGATAAAAAGAGAGAAGGAGTCCATCCATAGACAAAAAGAGGATGAAGGGCATGCATTTAGCGGAGGCAGTTCAGTTGTGGTGAAATTGTGAGTTGAAAAAGGTTTATCAGTACAAATCTGCATATTTAATGTTGTTTGAATGAAGTGATTTGTCCTTCAAGTAGAATTAAAGTATTGTTTAAGTAGTGAGTGATATCAAACAGATGAAATGATAAACACATATATATGTGTTTATCATTTCATCTTACCTCTTGTAATACTTGGGTAATACTCTATAAAACATATTTGTACGCTAGTTTAGGGTGTCCTAGGAGTGAAGAATGGGTTTACACTTCAAACCTTACAGTCGAGTCCTGTCTATCTAGCACGAAAAGAAAAAAATACGTTAAATACGTATGTATTTTAAATGCTGTATACGTCTGTATAATGCAGTATATTATGCAGACGTTTGATACATAGTTGTGGTGAAACTGTGCGTTGAAATAAGTTATCAGTACAAATCTGCATATCTTAATATTTAATGTTGTTTGGAGGAAGTGATTTGTCCTTCCTAAGTCGAATTAAAGTGTTATTTTAAAGTTGTGACTGATATTAAACATTTTGAATATATATGTGTTTATCATTTCATCTTATCTTGTAATACTTAGGCCCAATACTTTAAAAAGGATATTTCTACGCTAGTTGAGGGTGCCCTAGAGCTGTAGAATGGGATTACGCTTCAAACCTTGCAGTCGATTCCTGTCAATCTAGGTCGAAAAGAAAAAAAATGCGCTAAATACATTTGTATTTTAAATGCTGTATAATACGTCTGTATAATACAGTGTATTATACAGACGTTTGACACATACGGATCTATGATTAGTATACATATACTGTATATTAGACCATCAGATCAAAGTCTGCCACATTAATATATATACCTGGTTATACGTCAATTACAGTATTTTTAATCATTGGGTGCATAAATTATATTCGATCAAGTGATATATATACCAAATATGTAGTAGTACGAGCTGGAATACCCAAGAACCACAAAAATTCTCTCGTGACAATTCTGCTCTGATTAGTAAAATTTACTTTAAATATTACCTAGTATGGTTACAATGGTTATATGCAGAGAGCAGTGCGGCATCGATACGCCGAGATAACCTAGAAGACGAGCTCCTTTTGTACTTCATCTACCTCACGAACATGTTGTTTAGCCTTCCATCCTTTAAAATATGTGAGTGATGGTCCACCAGTATGCCATAACGGATGGGTAGATGGGGGCGCCGTGTAGTCCAGACTTAACTCGCAATTGCTCACGTCTAGATAATGCTATTTGAGCGAATAAAAAAATATGTTAGATCAGAAGTTACTCTATCGAATGAGTGACGCCTCTTTTACAGTCTGATTTTGGTTGACGAGAATTCTTATTTATCAGACATTCTTTACTATTAGGGATAGTATTTTCACAACGAAGGAAAGCGAAATCGAGTTTGAGGCCACAGTCACCTTGAGGAACTAAACAAATTAATCCTAGATACTAATTCTCAAGTTTTAACTCGCAAAACTGACGTGAGCAATTACAGTGGACATCAATATGGGGTTTTCCTCTGGTCCAGCCTGTAGAAGTATAGTCCATTTAGTCTTTAATTAGTGGCTATTATAAACTGATTGGCTCTCATAGCTAATTCTGGAACAGAACTAACAAAAGAGGGTTCTTGCTGTGGGAACCTAGGCTGCGTCGTCAATCGCGTTGGTGCTATGGAAGTGTTGAAAAAGCACTGCATACACAATTGTAGTCGTACCCCATCGTCTTTAAGGTGTGTTCTCCGTTGTTCGAATGCTGCCACTTTACTAATTTGTGTCTTGCATTGATTCCATATAAATGCAGTATGTTCCCGGAGCGTTCTCCGTTTATCTTCAAATATTACTTGGTTACGCAGTTGCCATAGTCATACCTGCGCAATCCCACTAATTGCCCACCATAACCGGGCCATCTGGTCATGAAAATCAGTCATTGATAGACCGTACTTGACTTTCATCTCTTCTGTTAATACGGTTGATATTTCCGGTGCTTGTCTTGTAGCAATACTGTTTTTGTATTCGAGAAGATCCGCATTCGAGAAAGTTCTTCCAAACCAATGCTGTAAGAACCGTTTCCAAAAATTCGTGCACTGATACAGTCCCAGAGAATGTGAATACAATTCGTTTCTGTACTACCACAGTCTTGGACTATGGCACACACTGTTAGTATGGTCCTTGCTATAGTAAGTATTCAGTTGCATGGTGGCCACCCTGTAGGCTACCCATAATTGATAATCTGTCAAGACGTGACCGTGCGTCCAAATCTCCCTTGGAGTCTGGTCCTGAACCGAAAACCACCTGGAATCCTGTGCTCTCCGTAATGTCCATTTCTGAGTGGTAGTTGGTAAAGTGACTGCAACCGCTTGAAAATACACTTGTTTAAAGTACCACCGGAAACTTGACGATATCCGCCCAATTTTTGATCGAACACTATCTGGTAATGGCCAAGGATACATATGCAGGAGTGGATGCGGTTTGCATACAACAACCTTGTTTTGGGACGCACTCCATTTTAAGATTTCCTTGTGCATCATTGGTAATACTTTCCAGTAAATACCCGATGTCTGTTGTTCTAGTCGAATCTTGGTAGTAGGGGTGGACTCCTCACCTTCTAATAACCCTTGACGGATGACCCGCCATGTGAAACCCTGTAGGATTTCCGGTGCCTGAAATAATTATATGTATGTGTGGTGAAGTGACTTGGAAATTAACGCGCTAATGAGAAGTGAATGCATCCACCTGATTGGTGGAAATGTTGGTCCTAGCCAGCTGCCCGGATCGGCCATCATGTGACGTAGGCTGGTAGCTGCCGGGTGTATTCACTAGCGGCAGGATGGTGCCAGGCACGGAATTGAGCCAGGTGGGCGTGACCAAGGGACCTGGTATCGGGTTAGCCAGAGGTGGACCGGATGGCCGCCGATGGTGAATGGCCGAGGGGTGGATTGTCTGAAGGATGTACGTGCCTGAAGAAGGCTGGGCCTTTGTCGAAGACGGAGGGGGCGCCGGAGGTGGATGCTATGCTGTTCAAGAAGAGTTGACGCCAGCGACTAAGTGGGCCTACATGGATGGCTATCCAGGTGGAGCCGGATGGTTTTGGTGTACGATACACAAAAGAGCATCCAGGTGGAGCCGGATGGTTTTGGTCTACAGTACACCAAAGAGCATCCAGCTGGAGCTGACTGGGCTATTTCAGGTAGGACGCATGACTATCCAGCCGGTCTTTTTGGGTAGGTTACACAAAAGGGTGTTTGGGTATAGGGATAACAATCAGTCTACGTTTCGCTTTCTAAGACGCAAGTCGCTTTTATTGGTTCACAGCAGAGGGCTAACAAGGTTTCCTCTTGCTGGCTATTGGTTTGCCCAGGGAGGGTTAAAGTAACCCACTGGACCCGGAGTCCGGTCGCGTTACTCAACTCAAGTCGCCCGTGTTTTGAACACGGTTTATCTCTATTGGAAAGTGTGGTAACGTTTTGGCGTACTGTGGAAGATTGTGGAGTGTTATTTGGATTCCCTATTATATACACGACTGGATTTACCCCTTTATTATCATTGGTTTAGCTGGCCGATCGATTATTCTCGGTCCATTCGTCGCAGTATACAAACTTTAAGTATATTGCCAATCCTGCTCCCCGGTAAAGATTTCCGCCCAGGAGCTACCCCTAGTCCTACCCTCGACTGGTCGGAATACGCCGGCGAGCTTAAATGATTGATCTATTTTGCCCGTTGAACGTAAAAGTGTTTAATTATTGCCACTTTGGTCAATATAAACTGATTCGACAGGTCAATCGGCAGGTCGACCGACCAATTCGCTGATCAGATAATTTGAAGATTGTGAAATGGTCATGAACACTGATCGCTGGATATTGAGGTTGAAAGAGATCGATAATTGACGGATGAAGCGTTACAATGGCTCGGAAACCGACCGGGTCGATATCCTTTTCGACGGACTTTAAACGTTTCGCCCTAGGGTCCATAAAGAGAGCGCCACCGCCAGTGCTGACGGGTACACAAGGTGAGATTTTCGAACATGGATCATCCAAGTCGTCTCGACCAAGGTGATGGAAGTGACCGATCCAGCCGGCTGGATGCCGGATCGGATCAAGACCTGGATGGACGGAGTACCCTCTCCGACAGTCAGTCATCTGGCCCCACGTGGGTGTTCGCATCTCAGAAGGAATTTCTGAGAGCGACTACACCACAATGGTGCGCGTGCTCGGATTCAAACCAGGGATATCACCGCGAGTCCCTATTGGGCGAAAGACCTAAACCTGTCAAATTCGTTGAGACGTTGTGTCGGGTGCATTAGGGGAAGGCATATCGCCCCCGATGCTGCTGAAGATGGAAGGATGCGATGGTCGACTCGGATTGGGGGAGTACGAGGTCGACATTAAAGAAGAAGTTACTCCCCTGGAGGCTCCGGCTGGGCCGGATTACGGTACTAGTCACTATAGTGCCGGCCACTATGCCCCAGCTGGAGCCGGATCGGATTATGATGCAAGTCACCATATCCGAGGAAGGATCATGGTCAAAACAATGATCCTAACAAAGAAATGCATATTATGAATATCAAAGAAGAAAAAATAAGAAAGAAGAATCGAAGGGTGGATACGACCAGAGTGGGAAGCTGTCTGGATCAGGATCAAGTCACTATCCAGGTCACCTACCCCTAAAAAAGCTGGATTGACAGGAGCCGGATTACCCAACTCGCAAAGATAGGCCACGTTTCGAAGAAGAAGAGAAAAAACTGGATGGCCTATCACAGAAGGTTACGGACACCGACCTGGAGCGTGTCCACCACCTTCGTGGGTTGGGGCAGTTCTTACGGACGGATGGGGTCCTGAAGATAACACGACCGAAACTCCTTGGTGGATTAAAAGGTCTCGTCTCACCCCCATCTCTCTCAGACAGCCACGTGTCCCTCATTAGAGGACTGTTCGATCAGCTCAAGCAAGCCGGCATCAACACCGGCGCCTTCGATCCGAGCCAGTTGTTCAATCTACTACCGATTTGGTCATCGGGAAGACAGAACTCCAATGGTGGCTAAACCAGAGTACCGGAATCCTTCTAGAATATTGACGCCGGAGCCGGCCATCGCCGGATCCGGCTGAACGTACTGAACGAGAACCTGCCCCAATCGCTGAAATGCTTTTGCCCACTCCGTCGAAGACGGACGAACGGCAGGATCAGGAGGGAAGCCAAGGCAGAGTCACATGTGCGGTCACCTCCGATGCCGGATGGCTTGACGAGCAGGATGATGCTGGATGGACCGATCCGGCCGACCGGGATTCGGAAATAGCTGGAGGCTGATCAACCGATCCGGCTGACCGGTATTCGGAAATAGCCGGAGGCGGATCGACCAATCCGGCTGATCCGGATTCGGAACTAGTTGGAGGCGGATCGACAGATCCACCTAATTCGGATCCGAAATTAGCCGAAGCTGACCAGGTCTGCATTCATGAAGGGGGCGATCTATACGTCGAAGGCATGGAGGATCAGATGGCGGTCTTGCCTGAGATGACCCCCTGCTCACCAGTAGTTACTATCGACGATCTACAAGTCGGAGACTTAGATGTGAAAACCCCGGAAGAGATCAGCAGGCTGAAGGATATCATATGGAAGAGGAAACATCTGCTGATTGGCCCTGAGAACGCACTGCCGCCGGCCGCCCATGGGGCGGTATGCGGCATCGATATGGGAAACGCCAAGCCGGTAGCGCAAAGGTGCCGGAGAGTCGCCCCCAGTATCGGGAAAAGCTGTCGGAGCATATCAAGGGATTGCTGGCCACCAAGATAATCCAGCCATCCACCTCGCCATGGGCTTCGCCGATAGTAATCATTATTAAGAAGAATGGGGAGGTTGTGTATCGACTACCGAACGGTGAACCGGCTGCCTAAGCTAATGGTTTACCCGATGCCGTTGATAAACGACTTGCTGGAGGATCTGGATAAGGTTTTGTGGTATTGCTCGTTGGACATGGCTAGTGGATTCTGGGTGGTCTCTATGACCGATCGTGCACCAGAAATCTCTGTATTTGTGACGACCTTCGGGTTGTTCGAGTGGAACCGGATGCCGTTTGGCCTAAAGAATGCCCCGCAGATTCACCAGCGGCTAATAGATAACGCGTTGTATGGACATTTCAAGATCAAGGCGGACCAAGATCCTGCCCTGGTCGGTGATGTGTTCGCCAAAGGTGACCCGGACCCCAACTTCAGTTTTGGGGCGGCGGTCTTACATTGATGACATTCTTGTGACGGCTACTACTTGGGATTTACTGTGTGACAAAGTGGAAAAGTTGATGATTACGTGTGAAAAGTGGAATCTTTCGATTAGTGTGGTTAAGAGTTTCTGGGGAAAGACTAAGGTGACCTATTTGGGTCATCAGGTTTCGATGCCGGATTGGAAGCTAATCCGAAGGATTTGGAGTCCTTGAGTAATCTGCCTTTCCCGCGGTCTCTAAAGGCTATGCAATCCTTTTTGGGCAGCCTGAATTACTACAGTCGGTTCATTGAGGATTTCGCGGTCTATGCTGCGGTTTTGTATGAATTACGGGAGGTGGATTACCACAAGCTGAGAGAGCAGGATAGGCAAGGGAAAGTGCGAACCGAGCCAGCAAAATCAGCCAATGATGTGCCGCCCGGATCAACTATTTCGGCCAATGGGATGCCGCCCTTGTCAACTATTTCGGCTAATGATATGCTGCCCTTGTCTGTTCAGACAGGCAGCCGGCTGCCCATTTTTGTTCTGCTGGGCCGGCTGATCACATGACCCGGGCGATTGTGGCTTTTGGTATGCTGAGAGCACCAGTCCTGAAGCATTTCGATGTTAATAAGTTGCCTGTGGTCATCATCTATGCTAACAAGTGGGCTATCTCAGCTGCCCTTGTGCAGGATCATGATGGAGTGTATTGTCCTGTGATGTTCATTAGCCGGACTCTGAAGGCTAACGAAGTTAACTATGGGCTGGTGGATAAAGAAGTTTTGGCTTTACTACGATTCTGGATGTGTGTTATACTATGCTGGTGTCTCGCCCTATTGAGGTATTATCCAGACGGTCGACCCTGTCATGGCTTCTTACGGCGAATGGAATTGATGGCCGGCTGGGTAGATGGGCTGCGTTGTTCTCTCAGTGGTCTCTAGAAGTAATCAAGTACACCAAAGGAGAAGAGGAGATACTTGGCACGTTAGCGGCCAGCATCACCCCAAGGACAGAAGTGGAGGAAGCGCTGATAGCCGTAGCGCCTCGAAATCAGCCACGACAATCCATCACACTACCGCCACCAACAGTGATACCGACAGAAGAACAGATAGTTCTGAGCTTTGGCGGGTCAGCAAGCGTAAAAAAGGGAGTAGGCGCCTATAGTGCCATCCTATGGAAGCTGCCCGAGTGGAAAGTGGTCGATGCTGCTTCGGATTTCACGCCTGGCATAACGGTAAATAAGAAAAAATAATGATTTTATTATTTTTTGCTGCTTTGCCTAGATCTGCTGACTGGCCGGACGCAGGGGCGGATCATCATATGCGGCAACTCCAATCTGGTGATCCGACAAATCACTGGGGAGATAGACTGCAAGCCCCCCCCCCCGACTAAGACTTTTGAATGATCGGGTTATATCCGCCCTACGTAAATGGCCGGAACACGAATTGTTACATGTTAAAAGATACTGGAATAAGCGTGCAGATCACCTGGACACGTTAGCTATGCGCGACCAAGTAGGGGACACGGCTTCTGATCCGAGCTTGTTATCAGATCTGGCAGAGATCAATCGGCTGCCCGAACTTATCCATCCTGCCAACATTGAGGAGGTAACCCGGGTGAACGCCGCCACCCGGTCACAAAAGCGCCGTTCTCTGGCCGCTGGCTCACCATCTCCAGAAGCAATGAGCGAAGGGATAGTGCAACAGTTGCGGGCAGAACAGATCCTCCAAGCGCAAGATGAAGAGGAATGGGTAGTGGATCTCAAAGCATACTTGAAAGGGGAAGTGGAGAAATTAAGTGCCGAACAAGCCAAGGAGTGCTTTAAGCTAGCCCCAGATTACGAAGTGGATGAGAACGGGTTGTTGGTTTTCTACCGAGATGCTGACCAGCCCGAAATTGATTGGGATAAATCTGCCCGGCTGGTCGTACCGACTACCTTGCAAACGGATATCCTCCATCACTATCACGTGGATTTGGAAGGGGGACATCAAGGTATCGGTCGGACCTATCATAAAAATAAGGCACATTTCCACTGGCGAGGTCTCTATTGCAGTGTGTAGGCTTATGTGGGAAGTTATCCGAATTGTGAAACAGGGAAGGGCCGGCCGACCATTAAAGGGCGGTCACCTGGAAATATACAAGCCACCTATCCTTTCCAAGCCATTGCGATGGACCATATCCCATCCTTGCCTAAATCTCGAAATGGATACACTGAGCTGTTGATCTGGACGGATTTGTTTACCGGGCTGGTCATAGCAAAGGCCAGTTCCACCCATACCGCACAGCAGGTTGCTAAGGGTTACGAGGAATGTGTGTTTAGACGTTTCGGAGCAAGCGAGGATTATCCGGCATGACAGGGAACCTGGATTTATGGCAGACGTATTCCGAGCCTTCAACAAGATTCCGGGACAAAAATAGAGCGCGACCATGGCTTACTGCCCTCAAGCGAACGGGAAGGCCGAAAGAATGGTCAAAACTCTGACTAGAGCCCTCAAGATGTATGTGGTGGAGGCGGATCAGCACGACTGGGATGAATACGCCGAGAGACTTGATTTCGCCATTAATTTGTCGTATGATCGGGTAAGGGGAGACACCCCTTTCTATTTAGCTTATGGATGGGATCCTCGATCCACCATGGAAGCTGCCATCTCAATAGGGTGTACCAAAAGCCGTGATAGAGACGCCCGTCGCTGCAGGATGGAGATGCAACGTCATTATTCACTGGCACGTGAGCAGGTAAACGAACGCCTCCGGAAATCTATCCAGGACCGCGCTGACCAGAACTATGACCACGTCAAGGAGCATGGTATAGAGCCAGGCTCCCAGGTATGGTTGTATCTGGATCGAGTCAAGGAAGGTTACGCGCGGAAGCTAGCCCATATGTGGCAGGGTCCTTTCCGAGTGGCGGGGATGGTCGGGGAAGACGCTGTCAAGCTGGTTACGACAGGCACAGACTACAACGTTTTCCCAATTATGCACGTTTCCAAGCTGAAGTTGGCGAGACACTTCCCAGATCGTCCGAGTACGCGCCTGGTGTTAGGGAGCGACCGGTTCAACTTTGACGAAGCCCTGCCGCTAGAGGACAGCTGGGACAAACCGCTGGATCCTGACGAGTATGAAGTGGAGAAGATTTTGGATGTTTGAACCGGACGGAAAACCAGGTTTGGGCGGATCCACAGAGAGTTTCTGGTACAGTGGAAAAAGTACGAAGAACGTTCGTGGGTGGATGAGCTGGATCTAAATTGTGGGGCCTTGATGAGGGAGTTCGACCGCTGACGAGCGAGCCGGAATCGTTTCGAAGTCATGGAGACCCATGAAGAAGGTGGGGTTGACCAAGAAAATTAGGCTATCCAGCTGCCGGGCAGCAGGTACGGCCAGATTAAGCGATATTAACCGATCAATAAAATGGTGGATAGGAACTAGTCTGGTTGAAAATGGGCCAATCAGGTGCTGGATTAAAAACATTTTGGAGTCAGCATGAGTGATGGAGTGGCGAAGCTGGAGGGGTGTTTGGATTGACATGAGAACGGTGTAGGAGTCGAAGTGCGAGATGCGTAGTGAGTGTTGAAGTTTACTACATGAAGAGACGCGTGGTTGTGAACCACTATAGTGACTTTCAAGTGTACAAGACTGCCAAGAGACATAAGCATACAAAAACTAGGTTAAATCTGTTTAGTGTAGGTTTTTAACTACTACATAAATAAATCAACTTTACATTTTCAACCCTTAAGGCGCACTAACACTGACTTCCTGCGGACCCCTGTACTGACAGACAGTCGGGTACTGCAAGTTAATTACACGCGAGCGTTTGCAGACGGGGATAGACAGTCGGGTACTGCAAGTAAATTACACGCGGAAGTTTGCAGACGGGGAGGCTAGTGTGTTACGACTAGCTCCGCGACTAGTTTTTTACTCTATTGTGACCAAGTGAATCTTACTATCTCGTCTACCTTACGAACCTTTGTGGAGTTTGCGTGCACTGGCCGGCTTGCTTATTTCACGTGGACTTGTTGCGTGGAGTTATCTAAGTGGTTTTTACAACAGTGAGATCGTGCCTCAACCGTTGTGCGGCTGCGACAAGACTCAAAGGCGGCTGTGGTGAAGTGGCTTAGAAATAAACGGGCTAATGAGAAGTGAACGTATGTACCTGATTGGTGGAAATATTTGTCCTAGCCAGCTTCCCGGACCGGCCACCATGGGACGTGGGCTGGTAGCTGCCGGTGTATTCCCTAGCGGCAGGATGGTGCCAGGCACGGAATCAAGCCAAAGGGGCGTAATCAAGGGACTTGTAATTGGGCTAGCCGGAGATTGGCCGTCCGGATCAGGCGGGCCGGATGACCTCAGATGGTGGATGACCGAAGGGCGGATTGTTTGGAAGGTGTATGTGCGAAGGGTCCCGAAGAAGGCTAAGCTTTGCGGAGGACGGATGAGGCGCCATCGGTGGACGCGGAGCTGCTAAGGAAGGGTTAATGCCAGCGGTCAAGTGAGCTTAGATGGATGGCTATCCAGGTCGAGCCGGATATTTGATGTGTGGCACACGAAGGAGTATCCAGCTAGAGCCGGCTGGTTCTGGTGTACAGTACACCAAAGAGCATCCGGCTGGTTCTAGTGTACAGTACACCAATGAGCATTCGGCTGGAGCCGGCTGGTTCTGGTGTAGAGTAAACAAAAGAGCATCCGGCTGGAGCCGGCTGGTTCTGGTGTAGAGTACACCAAAGATATCCAGGTGGAGCTGACCGAGCTATTTCAGGTGGGACACATGACTATCCAGCCGGTCTACTCTGGATCATTGTGGAGTTTCATTTGGATTCCCTATTACGTACACGATTGAATTTACCCCTTTATTATCATTGGTTTAGCTGGCCGATCGATTATTCTCGGTCCAGCCATCGCAGTATACAAACTTCAAGTATATTGCCAATCCTGCTCCCCGGTGAAGATTTCCGCCCAGGAGCTACCTCTAGTCCTAACCTTCGTCTACCTATTCGACGGACTTTTAACTTTTCGCCCTAGGGTCCATCAAGAGAGCGCAACCGCCAGTGCTGACGGGTACACAAGGTGATCTTTTCGAACATGGATCATCCAAGTCATCACGACCAAGGTGAGGGAAGTGAC
>MIQA02005435.1:0-39171 GCA_001887855.2 Sclerospora graminicola | reverse complement strand
TTCATCTTGCTGCAGTGTCAGCGAATGTCACCGCTGCGCAAACGGCGCGGATATTCGTTGACACGGTATTTTGCTTAAACGGAATACCGGAAAACATAATTTCGGATCGAGATCCGAGATTCACAGGACGTTTTTGACAAGAAACGTTCTCGTTACTAGTCACGCAGTTGAAGATGTCAACTGCGGATCATCCGGAAACGGATGGGCAGACTGAACGCGTAAACCACGTTGAGACATGCTGCGTTCATACGCGCATGCCTTCGAGCAGTGGAGTGACTATTTGCCACTCACTGGGTTTGCAATAAATAACTCGGTGCATGCTTCTACTAAGCAAACACTGTTCTACGTGAATGCCTTAAGGCATCCACGAACCCCGCCTTTACTTGGCGGTACGCCAAATCTAAGTGGAGGAGGGACCGCTCAAATTTCGAGCGAGTCGATGCGCAAGCTGCAGTTGCAACTTGCGAAGAAACTAATGAATCTTCTACTGTTGCTACAGAAGAAACTCAAGCAGCTTCAGAAACTGAAGCTGCTTATACGGAATATGTGTCTGCAGCCATTGCTGCAGACAATGAAAACAACCCATTTACTGCTAATAAAGCAGTAGATGAATTCGTATTACAGGGTTAAGCTGTAATACGCTATGTAAAAAATGCACTTGCTTCCGCTTTTGACAAGCAGAAGCAAAATGCAGATAAAAATGGAAGGAAAAACACAAATTCCTTTCAAAAAGGTGAATTAGTTATGTTATCTACAACTAATTTGCCTACACATGCAATCAGCAACTTCCCTACACGGAAGTTGCTCCCTAAGTTCATTGGACCCTTCAAGGTCCAAAGTGTTAAGGGGAATGCCTATACTTTAGACATTCCCGCGGCCATGCGCCTTCACCCAACGTTTTACGTTGGGAGGTTCAAGCCGTACCGATCGTCTACGTCTTCGGACGAGACGCATCGCCACGGCGAATGCCGTGCTTCTTCAAGTCTCCCAAGAGAGACTTGTAATCGGTCTCCAACCGATTGTGAGCATTCTGGAGAGTTTCCATCTCCGACTTTAGTCGATCAATCTCGACCAGCAGAAGATCATTCTTCTGCTGCATCACGAGATGCGCGCTCAGAATGTCGCGAATCTCGTCGCGATGAGAGCGATATGTCCTCATCGTGTGGGCCATATCGGCGCTCAGGGCGTTTTGTCTCTCGAGCTTGCGGAGCTGTTAGCCATGCTCCGCAACAACAACGCCGAGGGAATTACCAACCCCCACCGCCCCTGATTGATAATCAGGGGAACAAGCGTTACATTCTCGAGCGCTTACTATCGAAGCACTCGGTTTCCTATAAGAAGGGGCAGCGTACCGAGTTTCTGGTACGCTGGTTGGGATATTCCCAAGGGTTTGACTCTTGGGAACCGACTGAGGGGCTAAGGGTGGATGCCCTGACCTCCTGCAGGAGTTTGAGAAGGAAACTTCTCCTCAAACTCAAAAGAAGCATCAACACTAGGTGTTGATGGCTGCAAAGCTTCGGTACTAGATGCCGATGCTTTAAGAGCATCAATGAGGCTCTTAACACTAGCGGGTACCGAGTAACCTCGGCACCCCCTTAGCTCCTTTTCAGTAAGACGAGGAGTTCCCTTGGGACAACAAGGGCAAACCATGTGAGAAGGAACTCCACAGGAGAGTCCTTCTTTGCTGCAGGTAAAATGGATAAACTCCATTTTACCTGAGCGTGAGTGCTTTAAGAAGCGCTCGCGGTTTACGTTAATTTTATTCACGTATTCGTCGGGACCTTTGTTGTAATTTTCAACAAAGGCATTCCAACTTTGAGTAAGGGCGTCTTTATCGTCCCTATTCTTGCGCGACCCTTTCCGGTTCGTGTAATAACGAGCCTGATAGAAAAGGTCGATGAAGTACCGACGTCTATCGTCGGTACTTCGATCAAAGTGATGATTGCGAAGGTCTTCGCAATCATCAAGCGCGTTGATGTCAAACAACGGATATTGACAATCGCGCTTGGTGTGCCCACCACTTCCGGGCGCAAGTGTCCATGCTGGGGTCCAAAAACCCACTTTGTACGGAACATGGCGTTCCGTACAACATGGTGATTCAGAAGCAGCGTAAGCCGCTTCTGCGCGTTGTTTCTTGGCAGGTGGAGCACCACCTGTCACCTCAAAGTCGTCTTCGCTACGACCAGGCGAATGACGAGGACCAGGAGGAGCCTAACGCTCCTCATACCAGCGTTTTACGGAGTTGTCGCTGTCGTAATCGACGGCGTCAGACTCTACTTCGCCATCACTTAACGGCGAAGCAATTCTAGCGGGCTTAAGCTCGCTAGAATCGTTGGCAGGGACGGTATCGTCCTCGCCCTCTTCCTCGGAGTCAGATGACTCTCCGAAGAGGTCATTAAACTTCTTCTGGCACACCCGCCTTGCGGCAGGTGAAGACACGGAAGATGTTGCATTCGCGACATCTTCCCGCCCTCTCTTAGACACTGCTTCTGCAGCGTCTACTACGAGAGACAAGGGGTCTCTCGGCTTTGTCTTTCGCTTCGACGCTACATTCGTAGCGAGGGAATTCGACGACACCTCTGCACGTGATGCAGAGGTGGTGGCTGCTTTTGCAGTATCGGCAGCGCCCTCAAGAGCGCCGCTGCGTTTGCTGACCATTTGTTCTTATGGTCAGAAGATGAGTTATAACAGAATATCGTTATGACCAACAAGTGCCACCATTCGATTGGCCAATATTACATTATATTATTGGCCAACCAGCTTGAGTGGGGGTGATGTAATGGGGTGCCATTACATAAGTGATATTTAAGTAGAAATATCACAGTTCAATTTCAGACTTAATGTCTGAAATGTGAATATTGGATTATAAGTTGTTATAATCCACTTTGAGAACAGATTCTGATATCATTATCGAATCTAACAAGTAATCTAATGATAAAGATATCATTAGATCAGTTTTATACTACATGTTACTATGATTAGTCTAGGTCTAATTATACTAGTTAGCTCTTAACCAACCATAAATATATTCACTCTTAAACTTACCTTCTAGCACTCAAGTAGCCTTAGGTATATATATTAATATATATACTTAAGCGATCGATTAATTAATACACTAATTAGTCTTTATTATAGTTTATCTAAGGTAAACTAAGGAGGACCAATTTACATTTGGTCCTACACAAATTGCACGCTTCCTCACTGCAATCTTACAGTGTAAGCCGCGTAACAGTAGCCCTGTTACACCTGGTAGCACTTTGTGGTCCGTCTAAACGACCACTGTTGACGCGTTCCGCTAGTTAACTAGCGGAACGAAGGTTTAAGAGCCGCTGGCTGTCATGGCAACAGCCAGTGAACGTGAGCGTGAGCGTCAGCTCGCGCAAGATTTAGTTAGGGAAAACTTCCCTAGCTGGTCACCGAGTGCTGTGACCACAGTGACCGAGATGATTCGGACCATAGGGCCCGAAATCTTCACTCTCCTCCGTGGTAAAACCTCGGAGGATGATTAGAAACGGTTTCCCGTTTCAAGAAAATGTATGTCGACCCTCAGGTGCGCAATGCAATATTGCGCTCCCAAACGGCGGCGGCAACACCAGCGCCCGCACCTAGTGCGAGCGTTGAAGTAGTAAAGGCGCGGATTCCGCCCTATACTGGTGAAGGGGGTGAACCCCTTCGTAGGTGGTTCGCAGAGGTGGAAGATGCCCTCTCTGCGCAAAAGATTGTGGACCCGCGTTCACAATCTTATTTCGCCACCACATGCCTAGGCGGTCGCGCCAGGGCATGGGCGATGAGCCGCAGATCCACTGATGGATCTGCGTTCCTGACGTATCAGGATTTGAAAGCTGAGCTGAAGCTCAACTTCGAAGCTCCAGAAATGGAGCTTAGTTGCCGCGAAGAGTTCATGGAACTCAAGCAGGGTAAGCTGAGCCTACATGCGTACGCTCAGAAAATACAATATTTGTTATCAAATATTGTATACGAGCCGGTGCCCCCTGCCATGCAGGTCACCGCCTTCATGAAGGGACTGAATGACGGTCCCATCAAACAGAGTCTTTATCGGGTTCCCCCAAAGACTCTGAGGGATGCTATAGACCAAAGCATCCGAGAGGAATTCAGCATGCGTTCAGCAGCAACGCATGCTGGGGTTAGTCGAAAATCGCAAGCGCCTTTCGACTTTAACATGCCGCCAATGCAGCATGTTAATACTAACCAAAACTTCCAATCGAGACGAAGTTCACACTTCGTCCCGAGACACCAACACCCGCGCCAGGGCGCGGGCGGAGGAGGTCCAGAACCTATGGACCTATCGGTTGCAGTTGCCTCGACTCCGAGGCAACCGAAGAACAAGAAGTTCCTTCGCTGCAACAGATGCGCGAATATGGGCCATAACGCCCATGAATGTATGGCGCCGCGTCCGGCGCCACGCAGTCAGCGGACGGGACAGTCCGCTGGTAAGCGACATCAACAGGGGCAACCCTCTGTTGATGCAAAAACCGTCAACAACCAGTAGGGGCGGGGCGCCCTACTGGACGGGTTATCTCACATGCCGACATCGGGCATGTGAGGATAATAGCCCCAGACGGGACTATGTCCTGTCAACGTGTGCAGGGTGAAAAGAAACCTCTCATCACCCTGGAAGTTAAGCCGCATGGAAACGATGTCGCCATGCGTGCTCTGTTTGACACAGGAGCGTCAAACAATTTCGTTAGAGCTGAGATTCTAACGTCGTTGAACTTCGTGGAGATTGAATCTCCACGAAGCATGTTGTCAGTCCGGTTAGCAACAGGTGCAACCGTGACTATACCAAAGCGTGTGATTCGCACACGCTTTGAGTTAGACGAACTGTCGTTCGAGGACGAATACATCGTCCTCGATCTTGACGACAAGTTCGATGTGATTTTGGGCATCCCTTGGATGTCCAAACATCAACCAACGATCGACTGGGTTAACCTGTCGATCGACTGCGGCGGTCTCACAGGATCTAATCACCCTGTGAGTAATCCGGCTGTATCTAACGATACAACCGCAGAGTCAGACAGACTGGTGGGTAGCGATGGCACCACCAGATCTGATCCGATTTGGTCAGCGGATGGTACACCCGCTGACCAAAGTCCAGAGGGACTTACACACGCAACGAACGAGTTGTTGCGTGTCAGTATTGTGTGCAACAAGGGTGCAATACACTCCCGTGTTGAAGTTACTACTACGACCGATGACGGTTGTGGTATAGAGAACATGCACACGGTGGGAAACACCCACCGTGAAAAGAACGAAACCGTCACGAAAGCAAATGACTTCCGTGTCGAAAATATAAAATTCACGACTGAGAGCAGTCGTGAGTGCATAAGCATCATGGTAGACAGTGGTCACCATGAAGAGAAGGCCTTGTGCACGAGTGATGATCACCGTGCAACAGATCAGACGAGTGCGTCTGATCTTGCAGCTGTGTCCGTCGAGACGATCAACGTCTTGACGCAGACAGAGACTGGATTAGCTACCCAGTCTCTCACACTTGACAACCCTCCGAACTTAAGTTCAGAGGTGATGGCCCTTCCAGCCTTGAGCTGGAAGAAGTTCGTAAAGAACTTGCGAAATGATCAGATCGAACAGATCTGCGTCATTGTCGCATCTGATGAGGTTGTGGATATTCGTGAACGAATATCCACTTTGCAATTAGAAGGCATTGGGAACGAACTCGTTCCCAATGAACAAACCAAAGTTCAGCGCTTTGAAGCGCAGAGCTGGGAGTCGCTTAAGGCGACTTCTCCGTACTACGAGGTACTTTGGGAATACGCTGACGTATTCCCAGAAGAAGTACCTTGCGAGCTCCCTAAGGATAAGGGAACTAGGCACGAGATTGATCTCGTGCCTGGCACGAAGTACTGTGTCACGCGGCAATGGCCATTGCCGCGTGACCAAGTTAAAGCAATCGACGAGTTCTTTGAAACTCGTCGCAAGGCGGGACATGTGCGGGAGTCTACCTCACCGCACTCCAGTCCCACCTTTTGTGTAAAGAAATCCACCGGTGGGTGGAGGATCGTTCATGCTTTCAATAAGCTGAACGCAGCCACGGTACCGGCGCAGACGCCGATACCGCGGAAAGATGTCATCATAGATGGCATGAGCGGGAGCACCGTGTTCAGTGCTCTCGATTTGAGGGATGGTTTCTACCAAATCCTCATGCGTGAGAAGGATATCCCTCTCACGGCTGTAAGCACTCCAAGCGGCATGCTTTGGGAGTGGCTTGTTATGCCACAGGGGCTTCGAAATGCCCCTGCCACTTTCAATAGATGCGTCACGCATCTATTGCGCCCGGTGCGAGAATTCGCACCGAGCTATTTTGACGACGTGTTCATCCATAGTAAGGCTGAGCATGATAAGACTGATGTAGATGTTCATAAAGAACATCTACGACAGGTGTTAGAGCTTATGCGCAAGCACAAGCTCTATGCAAACTTGAAGAAGTGCACCTTTGGTGCACCTGAGATACCCGTTCTTGGCTGCTTTGTAGGCAAGAACGGAGTGCGCCCCGATCCGGAAAAGATCAGGGTGATCGTTGAATGGCCTACGCCAAACAACGTCAAGGAACTTCGAAAGTTCCTTGGATTGGCGACATACTTGCACAAATATTCGTGCAATTATGCCGGTTTAATCCGACCTCTTTCCCAATTATTAAAGAATGATGTCGAATGGCACTGGGATACCCAGTGCCAAGATGCATTTGATGCAGTCAAGCGTAGCTTGACTGAAGCTCCCGTCTTGGCAATAGCCGATAACGAGCGACCGTTTCACGTCGTTGGCGACGCGAGCGATTTCGCCATCGGCTGCGACTTGATGCAGCGCGATCACGATGATCGTGATCGCGTGATTTACTATCAATCGCGTCAGTTGCGCCCAGTCGAGCGCAACTATCCAGTGCATGACAAGGAACTCCTTGCCATGAAATATGCACTGGCAAAGTTTCGGATCTATCTCTTAGGAGATAGACCGTTTGTGGTTTACACGGACCATGCGTCGTTACGCACGGCCGTGAATTCACCACACATCTCCCAAAGAATGGCACGTTGGCTATCATTCTTTGCTGAATACAACTTCACGGTTGAATACAAACCGGGAAAGTTGAACATGATAGCGGATGCGCTATCACGACGCCCCGATTACGAGACGAAACCGTCCGTAATCGAGGCAACCAGTGCAAACGCAATACGTTGCACTGCTCTGTCGTCGTCACTTGTACGACAGGTACGTCAAGCGTACGAAACAGACGAGGAAACTCGCCTGCTGATTGATTACCTAAGTGATCAATCTGATCGGAAACGCAAGGAACTTCCAGAGTTCCTTCGCGCTTGCGTGCATCGTTATCGATTGCACGATGGTCTGTTGCTTTATAGCACAGACCAAGATGATGTTAGTCGCATCGTCGTGCCAAACGACGATGATCTCAAACATCAAATTTTGTTTGAGTACCATGATGCACCGATTTCGGGGCATCAAGGTCGAGAGAAGACGTATGCTTCTCTCGCACGCGATTTCTACTGGCGTAACCAGTATAAATGGGTACGCAAGTACGTACGCGCTTGCGAGATATGCCAGCGCGTCAAGCCTGCGCACTCTGCGCAGGCTCCCCTCCAATCTCTGCCGGTTCCGACAGAGTGTTGGAAGTCCATTTCCATGGACTTTATCTTTGGTCTTCCGGCTGATCACAGCCGGAAAACAGGAATAGTGGTCTTTGTAGACCGCTTCAGCAAGATGGTTCATCTTGCTGCAGTGTCAGCGAATGTCACCGCTGCGCAAACGGCGCGGATATTCGTTGACACGGTATTCCGTTTACACGAAATGCCGGAAAACATAATCTCGGATCGTGATCCGAGATTCACAGGACGTTTCTGGCAAGAAACGTTCTCGTTACTAGGCACGCAGTTGAAGATGTCAACTGCGGACCATCCGGAAACGGATGGGCAGACTGAACGCGTTAACCGCGTTCTCGGAGACATGCTGCGTTCATACGCGCATGCCTTCGAGCAGTGGAGTGACTATTTGCCACTCACTGAGTTTGCAATAAATAACTCGGTGCATGCTTCTACTAAGCATACATCGTTCTACGTGAATGCCTTACGGCATCCACGAACCCCGGCTTTACTTGGCGGTACGCCAAATCTAAGTGGGGGAGGGACCCGCTCAAATTTCGAGCGAGTCGATGCGCAAGTTGCAGTTGCAACTTGCGAAGAAACTGAAGCTGCTTATGCGGAATATGTGTCTGCAGCAATGGCTGCAGACAATGAAAACAACCCATCTACTGCTAATAAAGCAGTAGATGAATTCGTATTACAGCGCCAAGCTGTAATACGCTATGTAAAAGATGCACTTGCTTCCGCTTTTGACAAGCAGAAGCAAAATGCAGATAAGACTGGAAGGAAGAATTTAAATTCTTTTCAAAAAGGTGAATTAGTTATGTTATCTACAACTAATTTGCCTACACATGCAATCAGCAACTTCCCTACACGGAAGTTGCTCCCTAAGTTCATTGGGCCCTTTAAGGTCCAAGGTGTTAAGGGGAATGCCTATACTTTAGACATTCCCGCGGCCATGCGCCTCCACCCAACGTTTTACGTTGGGAGGCTCAAACCATACCGATCGTCTACGTCTTCGGACGAGACGCATCACCACGGCGAATGCCGTGCTTCTTCAAGTCTCCCAAGAGAGACTTGTAATCGGTCTCCAACCGATTGTGAGAAGTCTGGAGGGTTTCCATCTCCGACTTTAGTCGATCAATATCGACCAGCAGAAGATCATTCTTCTGCTGCATTACGAGATGCGCGTTTAGAATGTCGCGAATCTCGTCTCGATGAGAACGATAAGTTTTCATCGAGTGGCACATGTCCTCGCCCTCAAGGCGTTACAGTGCTTCTCAAGCTTGCGGAGGTAGTAACCATGCTCCGCAACAACAACGCCGAGGGAATTATCAACCCCCGCCGCCCCTGATTAACAGTCAGGGGAACAAGCGTTACATTCTCGAGCGCTTACTATCGAAGGTTCCCTATAAGAAGGGGCAGCGTACCGAGTACCTGGTACGCTGGTTGGGATATTCCTAAGGGTTTGACTCTTGGGAACCGATTGAGGTGCTAAGGGTGGATGCCCCTGACCTCTTGCAGGAGTTTGAGAAGGAAACTTCTCCTCAAACTCAAAAGAAGCGTCAACACTAGGTGTTGATGCTGGCGGCACATCAACACTAGGTGTTGGTGGCTGCATAGCTTCGGTACTAGGTACCGATGCTTTAAGAGCATCGATGAGGCTCTTAACACTAGCGGGTACTGAGAAACCTCGGTACCCTCTAAGCTCCTTATCAGTAAGACGAGGAGCTCCCGTGGGACAACACGCACACTTCATTGTAGAAGGAACTCCGCAAGAGAGTCTTTCTCTAATGCAAGTAAAATGGATAAACTCAATTTTACCTGAGTGTGAGTGCTTTAAGAAGCGCTCACGGTTTACGTGAATTTTGTACACGTAATCGTCGGAACCTTTGTTGTAATTCTTAACAAAGGTGTTCCAACTCTGAGTAAGGGCGTCTTTATCGTCCCTATTCTTTCGCGACCCTTTACGGTTCGTGTAATAACGAGCCTGGAAGAAAAGGTCAATGAAGTACCGACGTCTATCGTCGGTACTGCGATCAAAATGATGATTGCGAAGGTCTTCGCAACCATCAAGCGCGTTAATGTCAAATAATGGATATTGACAATCGCGCTTGGTGTGCCCACCACTTCCGGGGGCAAGCGTCCATGCTGGGGTCCAAAACCCCACTTTGTACGGAACATGGCGTTCCGTACGACATGGTGATTCAGAAGCAGCGTAAGCCGCTTCTGCGCGTTGTTTCTTGGCAGGTGGAGCACCACCTGCCACCTCAAAGTCGTTTTCGCTACGACCAGGCGATTGACGAGGACCAGGAGGAGCTGTACGCTCCTCATACCACCGCTTCATGGAGTTGTCGCTGTCGTAATCGACGGCGTCGGACTCTACTTTGCCATCACTTAGCGGCGAAGCAATTCTAGCGGGCTTAAGCTCGCTAGAATCGTTGACAGGGACGGTATCGTCCTTGCCCTCTTCCTCGGAGTCAGATGACTCTCCGAAGAGGTCATTAAAATTCTTCTGGCACACCCGCCTTGCGGCAGGTGGAGGCACAGAAGATGTTGCATTCGCGACATCTTCCCGCCCTCTCTTAGACACTGCTTCCGCAGCGTCTACTACGATAGACAAGGGGTCTCTCGGCTTTGTCTTTCGCTTCGACGCTACATTCGTAGCGTCGGAATTTGATGACACCTCCGCACGCAATGCAGAGGTGGTGCCTGCTTTTGCAGTATCAGCAGCGCCCTTAAGAGCGCCGCTGCGTTTGCTGACCATTTGTTCTTATGGTCAGAAGATGAGTTATAACAGAATATCGTTATGACCAACAAGTGCCACCATTCGATTGGCCAATATTACAATTATATTATTGGCCAACCAGCTTGAGTGGGGGGTGATGTAATGGGGTGCCATTACATAAGTAATATTTAAGTAGAAACATCACAGCTCAATTTCAGACTTAATGTCTGAAATGTGAATATTGGATTATAAGTTGTTATAATCCACTTTGAGAACAGATTCTGATATCATTATCGAATCTAACAAGTAATCTAATGATAGAAATATCATTCAGACCAGTTTTATACTACATGTTACTATGATTAGTCTAGGTCTAATTATACTAGTTAGCTCTTAGCCATTCATGAATATATTTACTCTTAAACTTACCTTCTAGTACTCAAGTAGCCTTAGGTATATATATTAATATATATATATACTTAAGTGATAGATTAATTAATACACTAATTAGTCTTTATTAAAGTTTATCTAAGGTAAACTAAGGAGGACCAAATTTACATTTGGTCCTACACAAATTGCACGCTTCCTCACTGCAATCTTACACTGTAAGCCGCGTAACAGTTGCCCTGTTACACTAAACAAAAATATTGTACTTCGTAGTACGTAGTATGAGACAACGAAATCCTTTAAGCAGAGAGATTAAAATCCGCAACGATAATTCGAATTAAATATGCGCTAACAGCAAAAACGGCGGCCTGATCAAGAAATGTAATAAAACTTGGAGATAACTGACTGGATTACGAGGTCGGCAGGATTTCAAAACTGGGACATAACTGACTGAATTACCACGAAGAAACGTTGGTTAGGCGGTAAAAATCATTTTTGTCTTGAAAAGAGGTAACTGATTTCGCGATCGGTTCAATGTACCCTTCATCTAAAATGGCTTGACCGATCAACACCGCGTCGATGAGTGTAACGGCGATGTGCATTTCTCACATGAAATTCAAAGCCTTGGCGCCTAAAAAGTAGCCAGCGAAACCTTTGTAGCACAAGAGTTTGTTCTTGCACTCGCACACCTTTTGAAGCATGTTTGCCAGCACGGGTAATTCCTGATAAAGGAGACAAAGCTATTAGAGCCTAGAGGCTTGGCAAGGATTGATATCAGCGGCATGGTGGCGGAATACCAAAGCTTGCAAATAGTGTTGGCATCTTGGACGTCGAAAAACTCGCGGGCACCACGCATCCCGCTAGATATTGGTTGGTTAATGTTGCTGATAGCAATACCCTTTGAAACCCGTTTGTGACGGTTTATATCGTTAATGAAAAGGTGTCGAATAATTTTGGTCATTGCTGATTATATTTTGGACATTTGACGAAACCAATTGAGCTTTGGTGTATAGTGCCTTGTTCGGTTCATCGTACAAAAATACTGGTGTCCGTTAAACATTGTTCGTAATCCAAAATAACCAGTGTTTTGCGTAACAGTTCATACCATAATCGACCGGCCTGTTTCAGACTATACAGGTTTCTTTCCAGTTTCAGGACCATTTCCTTGGCTTTTTCCACTCCCAGTTCTTCAAATTTTTCGTTCGAAATTCCTTAGGTATCTGGAGATAGATTTCCTTTTCTCCTTCGGTCGGAGCTTATGGGGACGCGCTAGGCACATCGCCGTGCCGCGCCGGTACTCCCCAGATCTTAGCCATAATCAATATAATTTTCATGTTATTTAGCTCAATAACATTCGAGAATGCTACGAAATAATCTTCTCCAATTTTTTTTATCCTCGCGGGCAGCCAGCCTTGCTTATACCGCTCAACCTTCCCACCTTTCTTCAACTTTGTCTTGTAGACCCATTTCGTTGGCAAATGTTTATTGTCGAGATTCTTCCTTATAATCTTCCAGGTTCTGAGCTCTTCCAATGCTTTCAGCTCCTCCTTTTCAGCTACCGCCCACTTGTCAGACTGTATCCCGTTGTGGGCTTCAAAATAATTTGTGGGGTCTGTGAATTTTGAGACCATTTCGTCATTCGCAGTCGCTACGTCCACACCTGCAAAGGCCACCAATAAACTCCTATTTTCACTCTCTTCGTTTAGTGTTTCTCCACTCGTTGCAAGGTTGTCACTTCCTTTGACATTTGCCTTGTTTTTTTTTCTTCATCATAGCTGCGGCTTTAGGTGCCTTCTTTCTCACACGGCCTGACTTTCTCGGAACATTTTCTTTCGTTTCTTGATGCCATTCATCACGCTTTCTGGTGTCTTCACAAACTGCTTGGCCGATTTGGTTTCTTTCTCCTTCGGTGTCTGCTTCACGGAGATTTGATGCTTCAGATTTCTCACAGTCCACCCCTTGTAGCAGCCTTGCTACCTTTTCGTTTGCTTCTTCGCTTAGAGTTTCGATTTGGGTCACATGCGGGGTAGTAGTTACTACCCGGTCCTTTAACAACAAAACTTTGAAGCCCTTGGTTTCGTCATTCTTACCGAGGATGAACGCTCGCTCAGCATGTTTTGCTAAGGACTTTTTTCCGCGAGTCTCTCCACACCATACACGGAGACCCGAAAACCATAATGTCGCTTACAGTGGTTGGCTTGCCCGTCAGCATTTGAATCGGAGGTGCTCCTCCCGGATTCGAGCGGGTGGGACTGCGGTTGAGTATATAAGTCGCATACTCAGCCGCCTCCGTCCAGAACATTAGGGGCACCCCATATCCAAAAATCATGCACCGAACCATTTTTTAATATGGTTCGGTTCATGCGTTCTGCCTGGTTATTTGAAGCCGGGGTACCGGCTTCGGTAATTTTCCTGCGTACCCCCGTCCGTTTGCAAAATAAATCCATTGTTCAAAATTTCACACCGCCATCGGTGGGCAGAACATGGATTCGACACTCAAATTCTTTTTCAAACCAGCATAAAAAAGTGTTCAAAAATCTTTGCTGCACGATCTTTTGACCGTGCAGCAAAATCTTGTACGTAATTGGAGAAATGATCGACGAAAACAACTAAAATCCTGTTTCCACGTCGGCCTTTCAGGTCGCTGCATATCACCCTGCCAACGCGATCAATCGGAGAGTTTTTCAGAATCCTTTTTTGGTTGCCTTGACCTTTGTGCCTTTCCTTCTGCACAGGTTAGATAATTCGGTCGGGCATGGTCCGTAATCTTGATACCCGACCTTGGATCCTTAGCAAGTTTCCCCACCGTGTCGTACGCCAGGTGGCCAAGACGAGCGTGGAAGTGGTGTAATGTCCACTCTTGAACGTCGTCTCCTGCTTCACTCGATGCCACACTCATCACCATGGTGGAAAAACTTTGCGATCGGCTCGCTTCTTTGCTAGCGTACAAACGTGCTACAAACACAGATCCACACAATAAACCTTATTTTTCAAAACCAATTTCAGTGATTTTCCGTTATCTCTCAATATGCAACATTTTTTGCGTTGGCAGCCAAGAGAAATGAGATTGTTGGCCAGTTTGGGTGCGAAAAAAGATTTCTGATAGCGTTATCGTTGTGCTTGTGTGTGCGTTTGACTGTCCGTTCAAAGTAACTTTACCCACTTTTGTTACTTCCAGTCTTCCACCGTCAGGGATTGTTAACGCATCTGCATCGGTGCAATCTTGTGGATTTTCCAATAATTTTTCATCGGAAATTAGGTGCCTGCTAGCACTACTGTCGACAATCCATAAGTTGTCGTTAGTGTCTAGCATGTTTTCGAAATTTCCACGTGCACCACAATTTTGTTCTCCTGTGGCAAGCGCGAAGCGTTGCTCGGACATCTGGTTTTCGGTCGTTTCTCTTGAATTGTCTTCGGGTTCCTTGTTTAGGACAGTCCCTTCGTATGTGCCCTTCGTTTCCACAGCTGTAGCACACCCTCTCGTAGTCATTTTCATTCACTGAATTTACGACAATTCTTCCGGGTCTTTTAAACTTTTGCGGATCATCATCAATTTCTTGCGCCCATGCCACAAGTTCCTGCGCATGTTGTATGTAATCTTGTCTCTGTAAGTTGTACCTCACCATCAGAACAATCTTAAGTCTCGGTGCGGTATATTTGACAATATTTTCCACAATACACCATTTTGAGGTCAAACTGGGATCTAGATTGGTTCAAAGTGGGAATGTTACATTTTAACAATTTTATGTTTTAATCAAAGTGGGAAAATAGCAATTCAATGTGGGAGGTAAATCGTACCTAAGGGAAAACGGGTGTTATGCGTGAATTACTCATCTACATTGTAATCACTTTCCTGGTGTAATAATAAATAGCGCTTCTGCGCCGTCTTAATGTGCTCTTTTGTTAGCTGCGTCATCCTGGTATACTATATTATGGAAAGTTCACTACCACATGCATTAAATCGCTACCATTGCAACTCATTCCAGATATTGAAAGCGACATGTACTACATGGCTTTGTATACAGCCGATGATAGTTCATCCTTTATTTTCCTTTCGGTATCACGCGGCAACGAAGACGGTAATTCGAGGATTACGCCTTGAAATGTAAAAGCATAGGATTGATGCTGCCCGTTTGTCGCTGAGCACGCCCGTCCGCCACCAATATATCCCATTGGTACTCCCCTTTTGGTGCACACAATTGCGCTTCCAGATAGATCAAGAGGTGCCACCGATGAGAGAACCATTTGGTCTCGAGCCAGTGATTGTGGCTGGAAAGATGTCGTAAGAATGGGCAAACTCTTGATCATGACAAACGCTACGGAATCCAAAGACTTCAACATTCATCGTGGCGTCCACTTTCCGGGGCATTTCACAGGGAACGAGCTCATTCTGTCGTGGCACAGCAATTTTAAAGATGGCAAAGTCCAAGGCAGCTGAGCTACGCCAACAAATGTCCCTGTCGAGGCGAAAGCAGTAGACTTTTACCAGCTTTGTTCGATCAGGATGGAACTGTTCCACTACAAGTTGCGGCTTGTTGACGAAAGCCAATGATGTCATCGCTCCTGTCCGTGGAGATTTACGACGTGGTGGCTGTGGAACCTCCGTGTTTTTCCTTTTCCTTCCACTTGTGGAGGTCATTTGGGCAGGCCCACTCCGATACCGTTGAATTTGCATCGTATAGGCAGCACTCAAGTGCTCTGTGAACGTCTCGTCGACCCACAAGTGCAAGTTTGTCAGCAGATACAAGTGTGTCGGCGTTTGATCGACAACTAGAGCTGTTCCTGAGCACACATTGGCTACAGAAACGCGGACAACTGACTTCCATAGCTTTAATTGCACGTGAGAATCGATGCTCGACAAGCGACGAGTACCGGAGCCGGGGGCGGCACAGCGGCTGGAGGACCAGGGCTAGAGACGGAGAAAATAAAAATCTTTTCAATGATTACAATTTTCCTTAGGTACGATTTACCTCCCACATTGAATTGCTATTTTCCCACTTTGATTAAAACATAAAATTGTTAAAACATAACATTCCCACTTTGATTAAAACATAAAATTGTTAAAACGTAACATTCCCACTTTGAACCAATCTAGATCCCAGTTTGACCTCAAAATGGTGTAGACGTTCACTCGACTCGCTTTCTTTAGCTAGAGTCACAGATATAAAAATGTTCCGTCGACAACCTTTTAGGGTCTTTTTCAGCCGCAAAGAGGGTGGCAGCTTGATGATGCGTAATTTTTACTTTGAACGCTGTCAACAACTGCTCCAAAACGAAAAAGAGCGTCTGGTTGATCTGCTACCAGGTGCCAATGTTTGCCCGGAAATAGCTCGGCGCCACCCCCTCTAAGTGCTCGCCTAGTTTGTTCACCTTTAGATGTTCATTCCATGCGAAACTAGACGATAGTTCCGCTATTTCTACGGCTTCAATAAACAGGAAAGCCCACTGCCTGAAACCTGAGCCGAGTCCCAGGTAAAGTTCCCCACACAAGAAATTCTGGATCGTCAGTTTTGGTATCTTCATGCCTCCACCATCCCGGCCTGATTTCCGAACATATTTACTTGGGGGCGATTCCCGCCGCCATGCTCTGTGGGTCCATTCCCGGCGGTTGTCCTGGTGCTCCATCTCTGACACCGCCACGCATCGCTTCGCGTGCAGCAGCATCTTCACTGCTCAGATCATTGAGCGTCATCTTCATCCTGAAGGGACCGTTATTTTTTAACGTGCCCCGAAAGACGCTAGCATACTCACAGCTCTTATTTGAGCCTGGAGATGTACTTGGATCCGATCCAGTCGCTCTGTCCTCCTCTACGGCTTCAAGACGCCTGTCCATACGTTTCAGGTACTCCAGCACTATCTCCATATCCGCATTTGACTTTTCATCCTTTTAGTTAGAGGACTACCGCGTAGGCCCTCAACCTGTGTGTCGCTTGGTTGTCCCTTTAACGTAAATTGAAGTGTATATTAATATAAAAGGTTACCAAAATAAATCAGTTCTGACTTTTTTGTAACCGAAATGTTATGTATGGTGTCCTATTGTAATTATCGTCAAAAACCGGAATTTTATCTTTTCACACTTTAGCGTCGATCACTAAATGGGTACAAAAATCCAACAAAGGTTACATATTTGTCGGAGACTAAGCTACACGAAACTCACATCTGTCTCAGGTTTTTCCCACTCTGAAATACGTGTGTAGTCACAGATAGAACATGAAGTGCTAAGCTCATCAGTTGCCTGGGAGAAAGTAACAAATTCGCTATTCGCTTTAACTCCATCTTTTTCTTCGTATGCAAGACACAGCGACTTCACAGGACAGTCTGAGCAGTCTAAACATTCTTCAACGACTTTCACCCGCCAAAATGCTTATGGTACGTTTACTACCTGGACCAACGGTCGACCCAGGGTCACAGTGACTAAAATTTTGCCTTTACATTTGAATTGATGCATTTATCTTGTTTAGAATATTATAAAGTATGTACCGTATTTCGTACAATTTTTTACCTTATTATGACTGTAACGTTTTGATTTTAGCCAATGCCCGTAAGGCACAAGCAAGGGCAAAAACTAATACAATTTGATTTTAGGTGGCCGCACTTTTCCGATCTTTTCAGTAGTACATTACATGTACACCATTTTACAAAACCTAAAAACAGAGAAGAAAAATGAATGCTGTACTAATCGAACAACTAAAATATGAATCGATGAGGGACGAGAATATTTCTATACCTGATCGTTTTGCCCGAACATGGTGTTTAATTGTAGGGAAGAGACACGCGACGATCTCATCGGTTACTTTGACAACAGAATTGGAGCAGTTTATGGTTATTCCACCCGAGCGTCTGGTTTCTTCGCAAAATAATCTCTATCTCGCGGAAATAGAAGGCGAGGAGGTGCTCAGGGTGATTAAAGTTTAGAACGCCGTAAAGCTTCAGGCCAAGATGGAATTAGTAAAGATTTTTATAAAGATTTCCAAGACGTATTGGTGGAGCCTTTGACGGAATTGTATAACCTTATTCTATGTAGGGAGTCACCACCTCCATCTTTTCTCCGGGCGCTAGTAATTCCACTTCGCAAGATAGGCGACTCATCAGATGCGCTCGATTATCGTCCAATATTATTGCTGCAGTCGAGCTACAAAATTCTTGCAAAAATTTTAGCGACGAGACTTCAAGCATTTCTGGGAATCCTGATTGGAGGGACACAACAAGGTTTTGTGCTAGGCCGGAAAATGGACAAAGCTGTAACGATAATGATGGCAACTCTCAAGAACATTTCACGTTTACAGACGGATACACTTGAGGACGGGGCATGTATATTATTTCTTGATTTTGCTAAGGCATACGATTACCTGTTTGCAAACTCTCTTTATTTGGGTTTTCTCGGTGTTTTGTACAACTAATGATTAATCTATACTGTAGAACGACTGTTGAATTTCTCGTTAACAAAGACAAGTCCAATCCAGTAGACGTCATCTCCGGGATAAGACAAGGGTGACCATTGGCGCCACTGCTGTTTATACTAGCAGTATAACCACTAGCGCTAGCTATTTTGTAATCGCCCGTGATACAAGGGATCAACCCGACGACACTACCGGATGGCGAGCTCCATAAATTTTCTGCGTTTGTCGACGACTCGACTGTTTTTTGGGTCAGGCAAGGCAAATAGTGCCAGCGCTCGAACTGGTTCACAGTTTCGGTAAGCTTTCGGGATTAAAAATCCAGCTCAACAAAAGTAAATTCTTATTTCTCGACCCTTCGGTAACATTGTCTGAATGGCATGGAATACCAACCATAGCACCGGGTGCTACAGTCCGTTATTTTGTTTATGACGTTGGACATGCCAATTTGGTAGATACGAATTGGGCTTTGCGCATCAGGAGGATGGTGACAGCGGCCAAATGCGGTAGCTCGATTATTGAGAGAGTCACTTTGTTTAATTCGATTGTTGTGCCTGCAATTCTATTTACACCAAAGGTTTTCGACCCGCACACGGACATTATGAAGAGGCACCAAAATTCAAAAGCGTTTTATCTGGACTAAGTTAACGAACGATGGCATTATGGTGAGACATAAAAAAATCTCCCCTACACTTATGTACACTCCGAAACAAGCGGGAGGTATTAGTTTAATAGCCTTACTGATTGCAATACGTGTACAGCGAATGAAAGATGCACTCAGGTGGTTGTTTGCAGTACCGGATACCTACAAAGCAGCTTGGCTAGATTGGAAAGGTTTGTTACTGCATGAATCAAATGGTCTCATATCACCTCGAAGCAGACGGCAAGAGCATCTGAAGGGTTATTATGCTACCAATACAAAGAAGTTGTCATTACAAGTAGAATTAGGACAATGGATAGGACTGATACAAGATCAAGCATATTTGTTGAATACTTTTACGCGGTCACATCTGCCCCTACTTATGATAAGACCAAGTCCGCTAGGCTACAGCCCGTCCCGTGGAATGCTACCCGGACAAGTCCTTTCTGTCATTGTAGATGTCACTACTATCCCTCATCACGGATTTCTGACGTCCCAAAGAGAGGATATTTGGGGTTCTTTTCAGTGGTCGGCCAATCCTTGGATTCAGGATGAGCGTATGCGAACATTATCACCGAGGGAATTCTACAGGATTCCGGAAGTAACCATTGCTACTTTGAGAATACGACGGATTTCTAACATTGTGTACACTTGGCAGGTGCCACAATCGGATCAACCTTCGCATACTTTCGCCAAGTTAAAGAGGTAGCTCAGTACCATTATTCTCGCGTCACCCCGAATTGAGGTCGGCCAATATGTAAGGCAATCACCACGGATTACGGAATTTCACAGCCCCTCGATTCTTACTGAAGTTAAGTGGTTGAAAATTAACGTGGTACTGGTTGAGGGCACACACAATGGGACGGGTCACACAACGCGAATCCAGCAGCTAGAAGATGGAATTTACTGGAGGGTTTGCTCGTCGACAGACCCAGCCGTCGTTGAGTGGATATCAGACCACAATAAATATGTGGTTTGCAAGCCGCATCCCGACTTGCATGGTTTTCCATGGGCATTAGATGACGGTTTATGTTCAATCTGGAGAATACCAGCGTCTCTGCGAAAGTACAGTAACAGATTGTATTTTCAAGCTATGGCAAACGATCTCTTGCCTGTCATAGCAAAATGGGAACGAAAACATGGACGGGATAAGTGGTGGAGTACACTTCAGGACCAATTCCCGAAACAGATCTGGCAGCACAATCACATACTGTCAGACTATCAAGTGTATGTTCCTTATCGTCTGACTACTTTACAGCTTAATACTTTCTATGCTACGAATACAGCTACTAACCTACGTATACTCGATGAGATATGTAACAGCAACAGACCGACGTAGAGCATATCATGTGGATCTGTGCCGGGGCACAAATCTTTTGGAGACGCATTACCCAACAATGGACGGGCACGACAATTCCGACGGATGAGATACATATATATCAAGTTGCCATAGTGAAGCGGAAAGCGCCGCCTGACACCGACTTCTTAGACGAGGCAATGATGAACATGTGCGGAATGAAAACTCATTCGTACCAAGGCCAATTTCAACGAGTCTGGTGGGGGATTTGCAGTACATCACATGTGTGGATGTAGCAACTGCGGAACAGGACCATCTTTGAAGGTCGGACACAGTCACAATAGGATCACGTGGAGTACATCCGGTCTCATTGTAAAAATCAGTTATTTGCTGTCGCTGAATACGAGAGCAGAACTTCAAGCTATCGGGAAGATGGAATTCAGTTTCTATTATGTCTTCAGTGCTTCTACAACATTCATCCAGCGCCACCGTCCAGTACAGTGTTACGAAATACAGCAACCCCACCTGACTCTACGAATGGTCACCCTGAGCCGAAGCTAAAAGCCAGAGTTTATAGAGATGAGTAATATACATAATAGAGATAGCACTTGTCTGTTTCAGAAAAGAATGAAGTTTTTGACAAGAACCTGATGCATTGTGATTGGTAAAAAAAAACAATATTCGATAATAATCGGTAGTTTTACAAAACGTGCTGTAGCGTGTTTTGTGCTCATATTACTGTAGATTTGGATTTATCATACAACCAGTGAATATATACTGTCATCTGATAAAACTCAATTTGGTCATTTTACCATTTCACCTATCAAATCCGATCACACAAATATACAGTAAAATACATGATTATTGCGTATTATGGAATGTAAAACATACTGGTTGATAGCACGCACCGCTCGTTTTTGAATATGGTATAGATTGTGGTTGTCAAAATAATAACGGAGATATGAAAGGTCAAGTCAAACCGTTCTTTCTTTTATGAAACAGAGAAGTAATAGAGAAAGCTTATTAATAGCGTAGAAAAGATTGACAAAACAGAGAAAATGTAAGCAAAACACACTCATTCGTATCAAATTACAGAGTAAGGTGTCGCTAAACACACAGTATGTGGATTAGGTCTGCATAAGCTAATAAGCGAACAATGATAGTGCGCTAGCTGTTACAGGCGTACACTATTAAATTGCAAGTGATGAAGCGTGCAATTGGCTAGGAACAAATGTTTTTTGTTCCTCAATAGTTTAATTAGATTAAACTTAGAGCTGGACTATATAATTAATGCAATAGTCCCTTAGTTATATATATTAATATATAACTAAGACACGTGGCTGTAAGACGGTAAGTTTAAAAGTGAATATATTTAGAGTAGTTTAGAGCTAACTACTATAATTAGACTAATCATATAAACATGTAATATAAAACTGATCAAATAATACTCTTATTATTAGATCTCTCCTTAGATTCGATAATTATATCAGAATCTGTTTTCAGGGTGGATTATAACAACATATAATCCAATATTCGCATTTCAGACAGTAAGTCTGAAATTGAACTGTGATATTTCAACTTAAATATCACTTATGTATGTAATGGTACCCCTATTACATCACCCCCCACTCAAGGTGGTTGGCCAATAATATATTGTAATATTGGCCAATCAAATGGTGGCACTTGTTGGTCATAACAAAATTTTGATTACAACCATTAACGACCAGAAGAATTCAATGGTCGAGACACGCGGTGGCGCTCTTAAGGGCGCTGCTGAAAATGCTAACACAGCATCCACCTCTGCATCACGTGCAGAGGTGCCAACATCAAATGCCGACGCTGCTAATGTACCCATTGTCTCTCGTAATAGACGCTGCGGAAGCAATGTATAAGAGGGGACAAGAAGATGTAGCTAGCGCGACATCTAGAACGCTTTCACCTGCCGAATGGCGGGTGGCGAAGAAGCGTTCTTCAGTCTTCGGAGACGCTTCGGACTTCGAAGAAGAAAATGTGGACGTCACCGTCCTCCGCGAGGGGCCTAGCGAACGTAAGCTCGCTAGAAGTTCTTCGTCGACAAGCGAAGACTAAGTGGATTCTGACGCTGTCGATAATGACAACGACAATTCCGTCTTAAGATGGCAGAAGGAGCGGAGAGATCCTCCTGGACCTCGACACTCTCCTGCTCGAGATGACGACTTCGCGGGGGCAGGTGGCGCTCCACCTGCCAAGAAACAACGTGCAGAAGTGGCTTACGCTACTTCTGATTCGGCTTGTCGTACAGAACCACATGTTCGGTATAAAGTGCGGTTTTGGACCCCAGCATGGACGTTAGTGCCCGACAGTGGCGGGCATACCAAGCGCGATTGTCAATACCCGTTGTTTGACATCAACGCGCTTGATGATTGCGAAGACCTTCGCAATCGTCATTCAATAGGAGTACCGACGATAGACGTCGGTACTTTATCGACCTTTTCTATCAGGCTCGTTATTATACGAACCGGAAAGGGTCGCGAAAGAACAGGGACGATAAAGACGCCCTGTCACAAAGTTGGAACGCCTTTGTTGAGAACTACAACAAAGGTCCCGACGATTACGTGAACAAATTTCACGTAAATCGTGAGCGCTTTTTAAAGCACTCCCCGATGTTACTCAGTACACGCTACAATTAAGGGTCTAATTGATGCCCTTAATGTATCAGCACCTGGTGCTGATACCTTCTACTCATCAACACCTAGTGTTGATGCTTCTTACAAGTTTGAGGAGAAGTGTCCTTCTCAAACTCCTTCAGGAGGTCAGGGGCATCCGCTCTCGGAACCTCAATCGGCTCCCAAGTCAAACCCTTGGGAATACCCCAACCAGCGCACCAAGTACTCCGTACGCTGCCTCTTCTTATAGGGAACCGAGCGCTTCGCAATCAAGCGCTTGAGAATATAGCGCTTATTCTCCTGATTATCAATCAGGGTCGGCGGGGGCTGGTAATTCCCTCGCTGTCGTTGTTGCGGAGCATGGTTCACAGCTCCGCAAGCTCGAAATGCACTGCTCTGAGATGAGCGGCGAAGTTGAAAGAGTACACCTTTTTTCAGTCATTTGCTCCATAGCCGCAATCATTTGCACCTCGCGTCAATGAATTGAACGATGATTTACCGAAAATGATAAACCGCAAATGTTTATATCGTGACTAAACACATACCTGTATTTTGACTGAGATGATGCCGATCGCCTTCTTCGACGGTTATAGAGGAAACCAAAATCCTCAGTTATATTTTTATCGCATGCTAAACTAGGCGCGCGAGAGAAGGAGCAGAGTGTGCGACGGCACGGCGTCTAGATAGAGAGGAAAAAGCATTCGTGAGAGACATCATCCCTGTGTCATTGTAGATCTTGAAGTAGGAGGACGCCAACAGGCCAGTCGCAATAATGAAGAAGACGGTACTGTGGAGGTATGAAGGTTTTTTTTGACGTCCTTTCAGCTGGAACGAGTTATTTAGTATTTATTTATAGTCTGAAAGGGTGTTGCTGTGTGTCGTCGTGCGCTGGAATTCCACCTTCGTCATCGATGACAGCACACTTCGTTTCGTTCCTTGCCAAGTTTACCCCAGTAAAAGCCGCATAAAGTCGATATCGTTGTCGTTTGACTGATTCAGCCGTACCGTCACTTTCAACATGCCATGACGGGTCATCTCGTTATGGTTCTTCATGTTCGTAGCAAGATTGGAGAGGGTCATGATGGCAAACTTTTGGCTTTCTACATCCTCACTTTTGGCTCTCTACACCCTCCGCCATGAACTAGTACTTGAAGCCGAAGAAGCGGGTCGCGCGCCAAGTTGCACAAAGCATACACGCAAATCGACGAGCACTGGGTTCAATTACATCATTTGCTGCTAGTATCAGAGCTTGCAGGCTTCCTTCTTTAGCGACAGCCAGTCTTGTTGCATTGTTTGGTGCTAAATTGCTTAATGTCATGATGTCAGAGCCTTTGCAGTCGTCGTCTTGTGCTCCAGCAAGATGAACAAGCGTTGAATGAATGTCAGTCTCGACGATCTGTAGCTGGTTGGCTTGTGCACATGATAAATTGTAGAGCGCTAAGGCTGCACTGCGTTGACACGCGATATTTGACGACAAGCACAAGGTATGCAACGGATATAGCGCGTGGCCTTCCACAACAAGCAAGTGATTCTTGCGATGGGCGGATAAAATTTTCGAGTACCATACAGCCATATCGAGAGCATTTAAGGTCGGAAGACCCGGCGAAAGGTATCAGCATAGCGTTGCGTCGTTTGGTCTTCAATTTCTCCAAGCAGAGCAACAATAGCGGACGCGGCGCCCATATCTACAATACGTTGCTAACTATCTTTGTGCACACATAGTCGATAGAACGCTTGAGCTGCACCCTACCTCGTGGATGCGAATTCACTCTGTAAGAGTTGAGAGAGTAGCAAAATCCCACCTAGCTCCGCGATTTGAAGCTGATTGCGCGATATGATAGCCAGATTCCCTAGATACATGGCAGCATTCCGTCGACACTTTTCTTCTTGACTCTACTTGAGCTTCAACACTGCATGGAACGTTGGGATTGAAAAGACCCCCACGTAGTTATCTGGATGGTTTACCAAGCTGGCAAACTCACGGCTTTTGTATCGTGCAATCTCCTGATTATCTCCCTTGGTAAGCGCTAAAGAGCAGTAAAGCACCTTCACGCACCATTTGCACCTGATTCAAACTGTCTTCACTTAGTATAGCCATTGGTCGAGCATATTCAAGTCGTAGATCATTGTCTTGGATAGCACAACAACTAAAACGTGGGAAAAGACCCCTTGGTGCACAAATGTCGTCTATAGAGGGCCAGGTGCCTACGACATGCAGCTCCCATAGTCTAGAGCATCGAATCTACTCCTTGTATGAGCGAGATAGGCGCTACTATCGTGCCTTCATCTTCAGCAAGTGTGGATTGATGTTCGCGATTTTCCGTCAGGGACTTTATTGTAGCCACTGCTTGTTGCTGCACGTCAAGCTCAGGAACGTTTAGAAGCCTATGTAATGTCGGGACAAACCCAGTAGCGAGCATTGCTTGATGTGTTTTGACATTCTTTATGAGCTTGATCATCGTGACACGAAGTAAGACAGCAAGCCTTGTGATTTGTATCGACGACACTTCACTCGCAGGATTGACTTTTATAAAAAGACAAAGTACAGTACTGTAAATACCATAATATACTATGATATAACCTATCAAATACGATAAATAACGAAATATAAGAATTTAAGAGTCGACGGTGCAATTCATTGAGCGAGGTGCAAATGATTGCGGTATGATATAACCTATCAAATACGATAAATAACGAAATATAAGAATTTAAGAGTCGACGGTGCAATTCATTGAGGCGAGGTGCAAATGGTTGCGGTATGATATAACCTATCAAATACGATAAATAACGAAATATAAGAATTTAAGAGTCGACGGTGCAATTCATTGAGGCGAGGTGCAAATGATTGCGGCATTGGTGCAAATGACTGAAAAAGGTGTACAATAAGCAGGTTGCAGTGTTGAAAGATGATCTGCGGATGCAGCGCTCCGTGTACTCTGCAGAACTCAAGGCCCGTGCTTTTAGGAGATGTCATGGTGCATGGTCTCGATGCTTGTACGCTTTCCATATTTATATCGGCTTTATGACTTTCACGTAGGTTCCTAAGGAGTCTCAATGCCAAAGCAAGCAACTTTTACATGGGTGCCATTACGTGAAGACAGACCCACCACGTGCGCGCTGAGCTCTATTTAGCGTGAGAGACTAAAAAGCGGCTGAGCTTACACAAAAAAAAGTGTCTTATTATTCTATCACAATCACCGCTATATCTACTGGCTAGCATTTAGCAAAATGCTTGTCTTTTTATCACATTACTGGTTGTTTGATTATTTCGAAATTAATCCATATGATGTTTTTATCAATATTACAAAAGCTTAGCAAAATTCAACAAGCTAGAGTAGAATATCGTTGCTTAGCGTAAACATCGAATTTGTGACAGATAAGTTTATTTGACGTAAAACCCATACATGTCTAGCGTAAAAAATGGGTATAAACGCATGTAGCAAATAACATGCGAAAAAAAGACTACCGTACTTGACGAAAAACCATCTGGCCGTCTTCAAAAGGTGATTTGGTAAGCATTAAAGGTGGGAAAAATGAACGGAAATTGTGATATTTTTGTTAAAATGTTTAGGGTACCTTTTCAAAATTGCAAAGAGCATCATCAAAACTGTGCAACGTAATTATCAAGCATTGTAAGAGTATTCGTCACGTATGCGCAACATTTGTTCTAATCTTCTACCGGTAATCACATTTCACTTTTGTTTTAGTAATTACATTCATTCTTGAAAATGGAGCGTACTCAGCAACACGGCACTCACTTTAAATAAGTTTCGCCAGGGCCAGTTAGCGTCATTGACGGTGGAATGGAACAAAAAACGCAGCTTTTGGCGAATGTACTTTGTTATTGCAGACACTAGCGAACATTGTTGGTTTGGAGTTCTCGGAGTAAGTTTTATGTTGTAATTTGGCAAAGAATCCCTGTCGTGTCTTAAAGCTGTTTAACACGTCGAAATCCAGTTTCAAGATCGTACCGCTTGGCAGCTTTTCGAAAATTACAGTCTTTGTACGGAATACTGCCTGTAAGCTATGACATTGAATGACTTTTTAACTTTTAATGTCGATATTTAACATGACTAATGCTTGCGATTCCTGTTTCTTGATAGACATGGTTCGGATCAGCAGAATTTCCTTGAATATCACTTCACTTCAGGGTTAAGTGCCTGAATCACCTGCCTTGGTCAATTGATGGCGCTTGCCCGGGGTCTATTTGGTTACCCTATAAGGCTACGAAGCATTCTATCGGCGGGCATTCAGTTCTCTTCCTGAAAACTAAACACAAAGAATGGACAAAGGCGCTCGAGATGCGCTGACCATCTTGAAGTGGTTGATCACTTGGGTTTTAGCGCGAGATTACTGCATTTCGGCGCCGAAAATGACCACCTCTACGATTGTTGAAAGCAAATTTATTACAACCTTTCGTTATGCGCAATGAGGGCGCAAAACACTGCGCTGCGATCAAACCACTTCGGCATTTTTTGCGTGAAGGCAAGAGCCACGTCTTGTGGTTAAGGGAAAGCAGAAATCGGCAATGGAGCCACCCTCTTGCTCTACACTTTTTTACGCAATCGACAGAGACAACAAGACATAATGCAAACTTTACACCGAGAGACAACTCCCCAAAAAAAGGTCGTGAGTGTCATGTGTGCATGAGTACAAATCCTTCAACTAGCACACGATGCGAAGTTTGCGATACATGTTGCTTATAGATATGCTACTTGATTTGGTTTCTTTATGCTCTATCTGGTTAACCTGTCTGACGCTTTTCTACTCTACCTGCTCCCTTTATCAATAGACGATACATCTAGCGATCCTATTGTGGATCTAGCTTCCAGGCCACCAATTCGAAAGTCGATTTACGCTACTGAGGAAGAGTATGCCTCTCTCTGTAATCACTAGCCAGTATTCAGAGCTCTCCCATCCAAAACACCTCGTTTAGTCAAGTTCAACACATTTCTAATTTCCCAGCGCCTTATACACTCCGTTTTTCTCATGCTTAGTCAAATACTCCAACAATGCGGAGTGATCATTGCAACAGTGATCCTGACCGTAGATACGAAAAGCTGTAAAAATGATGCCAGATTCTTGTCAACTTCTTCAATCGCTTCTTCAAGCCATTGAATCACGTTCAATCGTTCGACCTTATATTTTCCTCCTGGACCTGGACCAGATCGTATCCTCCAAGAAATATACCACTTTTTTAACGCTTGCTTGATAGGCTTGTTGACAATCAAGTCTCTAATTTGTATCAGCTTTGTGCTGCCGGGAGGAATTGCCCCCAATACAATATCTAAATTAGTCGCTTTGTCCACAACAGTTTTACAAAAGTGGCTTGTGGCACCATCCCAAATTAAGCCCAACTTCTCATCAGGGTAACAGGAACGTAACCACTGGAGGTATAGACAGCACCCTTCTTTATCCATCCAGGCTTTGGATGGGAAGTGATCACACTCGATCCATCCCAATTGGGGAAGCGTCGGGGTAGTGTTCCATTACGAATACCAGTCATGATAAGGTACGGCGCCATTAGGCGTGATTGAAACATAGGCAACCCTGACAGTACAACTCTTTTTCTCGTCCTCACTTCTGTTGGAGCCAACATGATTAATATTTGTTGGGGTGATTAAATGTGATTTTTTGGGATAGAATTGCAAAAAAATCATCTGCATTGACCAAGCGCGTAACGCCAGCTGATGACATCGTTTGCCGGATAAAGGCAGTTGACTCTTGACAGACCTGACCAATTGGTGGGTACTGTTTGGGAGATGGATTCTTTACGGATAGAAAACGATGTCTTTTGAGCACTCTTGATAACCACTGCGAGAGACCTGGGGTGATGTTGCCCGAGTGAATATACATTTTTATTTCCCCTTCAGTCCGGTCATTCTCAGATCATGTCCAAATTTGGATATCAGGAAATTATAAGCTGAAAATTTGCAAATCGGATCGCCCGTCTCCCATTGCTCTACAACGTGTGCAATTATAAAGACCCCCCCTTGTATTTAACATTTCTCCTAACCCTGCGGTCTTGGAATCTTTGCGGATATAAACGGTGTTGTTGTCATAGATGCTCATCTTTTGTTTCTTTTGGCGATTACCGGTTGAAAACGATGAAACATATGTTTTGCCAGAACAATTAGCGCGAAACTTTGGTTCGATAACCACTGTGCTTGATGGATCAACATCATCGTACGCCTCCCTATACGGTAATGGAATTGGCGGTAGAATATAGAAGGCAGTAAATGCCTCCACATAGTGGTACCACTCACCTCTTTTCGAAATAATTCTTTTGTCGTACCCAGTTGTCGAAGGTATACCGAAGGTTGAGCAGGTCAGTTCAGCATCTGAGTTACCAAGAGAATAATGAGATAGACAAAGATTGCTTTGGATTTTTTCTCCCATGTCATGGTGCGGTACTGGTCTGACATCACCTTCCCCAGCATTGCTTTAGCTCTAAATGATTTCAAGAGCTCCTTCATCAAGCAGCGATGTAACTGACGTTGGCGTGCCTTAATCACAATTTCACTTGGTATCCGGCTGTTGACAGAGTTCGGTTGGTCCCTGACGAGCAGCTGCAGGGACTACAAATGCAACTCAGGAAACATTTCTCGACGAACCAAACGAGCGATAGTGTTAGCATTGTCTCGTCCATATTGCATGCGTTCGTGGGCTTCTACCCAGCTCTGATTGGAAGGATTGGTCAGCAAAAATCTCTTCATGATATAAAGAATAAAGTGTGGACTTCACGGTGATTTTTTTGGCACCAACCATTTGGTGATTTGGTGATTTTATTGTTAATGAAAAACCACCTTAATGTTGAGAGGTGGTAGAAAACCCTGAAATTGTGATTCTCCTGAATTTGTTGGACCTGGTAGAGAAATTATATGATTTATGTTGGATCAAATCCAGCATTTCGTAACTGGTTGAATGCGTCTCATTATACGTACAGCCCAACCAAGTTGGTTCGACTTTGGGTTTTTGTCCCAGTGGGACTCGAGCCGGCAAACTCCCGGTCCCGGGGGCAGAGCCATAACCACTGTACCAGCCGGGGTCGGTCATCTTTTTTTACATTTTCGTAACTGGATACAATAACTCCGGAACAGGATAGGAACACAAGAGAGTAGTCAACGAATTTGTTGGACGATATCCAATACAGGTATACAGTGGAAATCTTAATAGAGGACCCTTGATTTTGAATTGAGTTAAGTTACACAGAATCAATACAAAAATATAGTCTAGTCTGAAGTGCATTCTTCATCAGAATTTGGCCGATTCTCCAAGTGGAGAACTCGAAGTGGGACGTAAGCCCACCAGGCTGAATAACATCCCTTAATAGTTCCCGCCAAGTAGTGTCTTATCGGTCGTATAAGCAAAATCACTTATGCGAATGTGTTGGTGGAAAAATATAAGGATGTTAAAAAAACTTTAACAAAGACGGCGGCATTACAAGCCGTAATCAAGATGGCAACGACGAGCTCAAAGAACTAAATAAGTCGTTTCTTTGCAAATACATACGTCCGGCTATGTTTTGTCTGTGTTGTCTACTGTATTATTTCTCATATTATTCTTGCACTTGCATAACACCTGACTGAGCTTACTTATGTTGATAGAATTGAAGCAAGGAACCGTATGGACCAATCTTCAGCCGATGTGGACTTCATTGATCTGCCCTTCATACCCTCATCTTCCGCTGCGGTCGAGAGACTCTTCAGTCACGCTTAGAATATCTTAAACGGTTGACCACAATCGTCTTTCTCCGGTTGCGTTTGACGCACTTCTTTTCCTAAAGTTCAATCGTCACTTGCGGAACGCCGTGAACGCCGTGACAGTCGCTAAGGTGATGAACGCAGGTGACGAGGATGATGAAGGAGAAAAGAAACAGCAGGTGACAGATACATTATACAATTTTAGAAAAGTTTTTTAATTTTAAAACTGTTGTAATTTATAAATATTATGGCCGTGTTCGAAACACCCATGCACTAACGTAAATCATGATTATCTCTAACTTGATCATTTTAAAGTCGGCAAACTTACAACACGTGTGTTCGTTCAAAAATTAAAATGGTTTAATTGTGGTCACTGTTAAATAGTATCCTGTCGCTAGGATGGGGTATTAAAAACCCGCTGAGCAAAGTAGCATGGAAGATGACGAGGACGATGAAAACGCTCTCCAGGACCTTCAACTACTTAATCTTGTCGAAAATTCATCTAGAAGAATGGAAGAATTTCTTGAAACGCTTCGACGTGTGTACAGCCAGCATCATCATCCCTAAACGATTCGTCTGTGGGCATCGTCTCAAGGTCTTATGCTTATCACAACCTTTTCCATCCTCGTTTGGTAATACCGTACAATATTAGGGGGGTCAAGCAGCGCTAAGATCTTCACCTCGCACAGAAACTTCTGCAAAGTCTTGGCTGTCTGATTTCAAGTTAAAACCGACTCGTTTGATTGCATACTTCCGTCCATCCAATCGGTTTTGGGCGAGCATTACTTGGCCAGACCCACCTTTGTCAATTGCTGACAGTTCTTCAAACTCTTCCACAAAACGACGCTGACACACCAACGGAAATAGAACTCTACTTCAAGGCGACATCGTTGGAGCCATCATTGGTTGCGTCCGACACAAGCTCAGTTGGTGCTCTCGCAAATGCTAAAAATTATTCGCGAGTAATCCCCTTGCCCCAAGCTCGGAATCGGACTCAGTGAATCAACGCCGGCTTGGCATCAATGAGAAGCATGATAAGCGATACTGATAATGGATTCGACTGGGAACGCAGATCATCTACTGAGTTCAAAAATGACGATGGACGGAAAGAAGAGGATGTTGTTGTGCAAAATAAGCGTCGCATGATTAATCTTCCTTCTCGTATGTCTTCACATCGTCTACCCGCTGTCCATAGCAACGACGGTGATTCTCCCAACCACTCAGCCAACAGCATATGAAGTTGTTCAATGGGGGCACATGATGTACGAAACTAGTCTTGCCCAAATAGCTATGTAGATTGTGCGCTCACCTCGTACCTAGATATGGTGGCTAGAGGTGCGGGTAGTGCTTACCCCTTCATGCCAGACATTGATCATATCATGGCTGCCTTCTTGAGACTGTCGTCATCACCTCCTTTTTATTGAAGGTAGAGGCTGCAATGGAACTAGCTCCAGGAGGTGTTTCTCCGCTGACGAGCTCCAGGGACACCGGATGTTGTCTTCGAACTTTCGCGCCAATCTTTTCGTTTTCCTTTGTCTTTTTCGCCCCCCCCCAGAATAAAGACACATAAAGCACCAAAACCACTAATCTACGATAAAACAATTTATGTGCCTTTAAGCATTTTAACATGGAGGTGTGTTCGATCATGAATCATTTTATTTCCCGAGTTAAAGCGATTTATGTCGAGTTCGAACACGGCCTATAAATCTGGTATTTAAAATTATAACAATTTTTCTAACTTGAAATTTCAGATTTTATAAAAAAATGATTTATAATATTTATAAATAAAAACAGGAAAACCTTACAAAGGAAAAGGTTTATAATTAAAAAATGAAAAATGTTTTGAGGAAAAAAACTAAAAAATAACTAAAGATGATACAATTATTTTTTCCTTCTTTTCGAAGAATCGAGGACTGCTTCGAGACCTCTTTGTTGGAGTTAGACTTTCTAGATCTTTGTATTGTATGTTCTGATTCCTCCATTTGATTCCATATCCACGCCACTCTGTGGGGTGATTTATTGAGTTGGTCTTGATGACTGGTTTGGCGTATTGATTGGACAATTCCGGCTGATCGGGCCGATTCTATTTTCACATCTACGGGGTTTTGAACCGGTTTAGCCGTTGGCTGATTCATGTTTAGCCTTGGTAACTGACACCGTGCCTCACCAGAGAATGATCCCTTTACCACTCTTTGATATGACCCCACTGACTGCAGAGCCCTTTGAGAGATGTCTTACGGGTACGGTACCATCGCAAGCGGACTTATGAGTACCGAACCTTACGTCTAGAACTTAAGCTTCAATTGAATTGACATTTTTAGTAATCCGTGGTGGTCGGCTTTGAGACCCACTTTCAATAATTGGACAATGATTGGTCCAATTCCAATGATTGATTGGTCATGAAGCAGCAATTGCAATAGTAAATTGCATCGTTTTACTAATCGCAATTAATAAATTTTGCATTTTTCAAGGGGCAATCAATTATAATTATTTTTTTTCCTATCCCTGACGCAGTGGTACATCATCCTTCCTATTGTCGTGATGAGTCAAATCGGTGGCGATGGTGGCGCTGCGCCTGCGGGCGGAGATCCTGCTTCTCCTCCCCCCCAGAGGAAGATGACGCTAAATTGCTACATCACTTCCATTCACTCGGTACATGGCTAAAATTTCAGTGCGTAAAGACCCTGAATTCTTCACCTGAACCTTTGAACCAGGGTTTCGAGCTCTTGCGAAATTGCAAATTGCACCCCTGCAAATTGCATGCAAATTGCGGGTGCAATTTATCGCTGTGATAAATCACATCCATTATTTCAGCTGAGGGGTAAGTAAATAAGGGTCCCTCTCTGGCTTGATTGGGGATTTGAATGTAAGGTTCTTAAGCTAATACCGAGTTGATAAAATCAGACAACCTTACCCTTAACCGGGGTCGCTTGCTTGTTCCCTGTCATCATCTTCAATCTTCACCCTTTTAGTCTTACTTACCACCCCGACTAGCGAGTGACGACGAGCGCGACTTGCGGCGTCGGTGTCGGCAATAAGGTTTCATTAAACCCGGAACCTCGTCTTCTTACTCCTTTTCCGGTCGCCACTGCTCCTCTTACCTGTTGCTAGTGTCTCCTACCGTCTTCTCATTTTTTGTGAAGCAGATGCCAAAACCGAAGTCCTGGGCTTGGGCACACTTTAGCCACTACACTGCTACTTATGATGAAGATGGCGGTCGTGGTGGCGAGGGGGGGGGGCGAAGGAGGAGCTGGTACCATCAGCGGCAGGAGGAGGATACAGAAAGCCAAGTCTAACTTCTGTGGCCATTTGATGACCAAAGATGCTAAGAGCATGCGATAGCATCTAGCCAATAGCTGCAAGGAGGTCCCTTCAGAGGTGCGTGGCGATGCTGCAAATCGAATAGCCAGCGAGTTAAGCAATTTCAACAAGAACGGAGGAGATGCTAACACAAATGGCGGCAACGATAACATTGGTGCTGCTTTTTCTGCTGCTGGTCGGACCGGCGGCGATCAGTCGGGCTCAACAAGAAGGACCTTATCCCGACAACAGCAGGACATTAGAGCTGTCAGGGGTGCAAAGAGTGGCGTAGTGCAGTTGGCAAGGGAGGAAATGGAGGCCCTGCACCGCGAATTTGCTGAGTGCATGTATCACTCTGGACTATCTTTAAGCGTCTTTAAGAAGGACTGGCGGTGGGAACGTTTCTTCCAGAAGCTTAACCCCGCGTTTAGATTCCCATCCAATGATGAGCTAGGCGGTGGGAACGTTTCTTCCAGAAGCTTAACCCCGCGTTTAGATTCCCATCCAATGATGAGCTAGGCGGCAGACTACTTGATACTACATACGATCATGTAAAGCAGCGCGTGGAGCAACGCATAAGGGAAAGCAGGGGTGGATTGACCTTGGTTTCCGATGGATGGAGCAAGATGAGGAAGGAGTCCATTATTAACTTTATGGTAACATCGCCTCAGCCCTTTTGTGGAAGCAGTACTGAAAGACATACTGCACAATATATAGCCAAGGAGCTAGAACGGGTGATTGAGCAATGTGGAGGAGCATTAAACTGGCTAGACTCAACGAAAGTGGGAGCGACGGCAGTGATCACCGACAACGCGGCCAATATGAAGGCTGCATGGGACATCCTCCAGAGAAACTATAAGACCATGCTTTTCCTCCCTTGTTTGTCACATACCTTGCAACTTCTTGTTTAGGATCTCTGTGGAGTACCAGTCATAGCGAAGCACCTAAAAAAAGCTAAGAAGGTTGTGAAGTACTTCAGAAACAAGCAGATCCCAGCATCTCTTTTAAGAGAAGAGCTCTCACAAGCTGGTGTCAGAGAAAAGTCTCTGAAGCTGCCTGGTAAGACACGATGGGGTTCTCAGCTCATTATGCTCCAGTCCCTGATAGAAGTCAAGCGAGGCCTCCAAGGGGTACAAGAGATCGCCGACTGTACAGATTATACTGGAGGCTACCGATGGGATAGATCTATTTTAGACCTTGTTGGGAGCTCTTGTTTCTGGAGGGGCGTGGCTGGAGTTATTCACATTCTTAGTGTTCCAGTCAAACTTTTAAATTACTGCCAAGGTGATCATCCGGCTTTGATGGAAGTAGAGGCCATTTAAAAAAAAAATCGAGGACCATTAACGCTCATCCAATCTTGGTGATGACAAGTTCATTATACCAGATGAAGACAAGAAACGTAGCCAAAGAGGCACTTCGCTCTAGACTAAAGATGATGGACCATCCAGTGTATATCCTTGCCGATATTATGGACCCGCGAAGCTTAAGACAGCGCGTCGAGGACTAGGATCGGTGGGAAACATCGCTTCAATTCCTGTCTACGATATGTGGAGGGGATAAGCAGGCGGTGACAAAAGAAGTTTTTGAGAGCTTGAACGAATACCGGCTCCAGATGGGCCCGTTCAAGCCTTTTCTATGGGATCAGCTACAAGAAAACGGCACTACGCCCAACATGTCATCTTTTGAATGGTGGCTTACTTTACCACCTATGGTTCAAAGGTCTTGCGCCCCTTTGCGTGCCATAGCATTGAAGATTCTCTCCATTCCTGCTTCGTCTGCAACAGCTGAGAGATGCTGGAGTACGTTTTCTTTCGTACACAACAAGATAAGAAACCGACTAAGAAATGAGAAGGTTATCAAGCTTGTGTATTGCTATCAGAACTTGCGGAACTTGGATAACGCTGAAGTAGCACGATTCTCGAATGCTCGCAAAAAAAGAGACCGGAATGAGGCTATACCAGATTGTGACATCAGCGACGAAGAAGCCGCTACCCCTGGTACGAGCGGTGGTATAGCAATACCTCCAGATCTGGGTGGGACACTTTCTTCTGATGATGACCCTTTCGACTTTTCTTTCGTCTGTGATGATGATGATGGTGGTGGTGATGGGAGCGAGGGCGGTGACATTAGCAGTAGTGACTCCTCTTCTGACAATTAATGGGAGCGAGAGCATTGACATCTGTAACTTTCTTCTTCTTTGTTGGAGACAATTGGGAGAAGCATCATTTCTTGCAGCAAAAACGTCGTCATTCTTCACGTCTTGGAAGCTGGTAATAATACAGAGTCAAAATATAAACGATCGGGTTCATGTGCGGCGCATATAGAAGATGTTCTCGACGCACTGACAATCGATTGCTTCTCATCAATCGCTGCTCCAATGGTAAGATTTTTTGAGTAGGATGTTTATTTTTCAGTAGGTGTTTTGATACTTGTCGATTTACAATCGGTACATGTAGTTGACTTCGTTTTACAAGTTTGAACTGTTCTTAGTGAAGATGTGTGAGATTCCTCAAGTGACGGAAAAGGCAAGTCCTAGCGTTCACATCGGAAGTCTGTCATTGTTCGAATAACATTCTTGTTCTGTATATATAATGCAGATCAAGATGATGCTATTTGTTTTAAAATTTCAAGACCACAAGCTGGACTTACGCAAGCGTGTTCACGCGATCACTCAGGCCTGCTATGAAGTGCGGCAGAGTGAACGTCTTGCTCGGTGTTTTGAATTGGTATTGACGATAGGGAATTTCTTTAATACCGGCACGGAGCTTGAAGGTGCACATGGTGTAACCCTTGCGTCTCTTTTAAAGGTGCGTACTGTTCGATACTTACAAGTGGTGGTGGTCTATAATAATGTTATTAACAAATACACTTGATATGAATGAGCCTAGCTGTCGGAGACTAAGACAATCAATCGATCAAAGCATGTCGCTGCTCCAATTTATCGTCAAGCTTATTCACGTAAGTGCATGATTTAGTCGCCCTTGCTTGACTGAATATTGAATATTGAGAAACTATTGGCTTTACTTATAGGATCGAGGCGAAGATGACGTTTTGTTGTTTATAAACGACCTCTGCACGCTCGCCGAGGCAAGGGCGTTCTCATCTGTGAACTGCGACTCTCGAATTGGAGCCTTGCGAAACGATATTCATAAATATGAGCTCGAGATTCAAGAAAGTATAGAAGAAGATTTGAAGCAAATTAACAAAGCTGAAACTCTTGGAAAGCTTCAAGTTGAGAGGAAGAAAGTCTTTTGCCATCAATACCCGTAAATTTGGATAAAGATAGCGCAAAAATCGAAGTAAACGAGGGTATAGTCGCAAATGTAGAAATTAGTATTGCTGTTGAAGAAACAGATTTGGAAGTTCCAATTCATTATTAATTAGCGTTTATCAAAAGCAAGAGTTTGATAGAATATAGCATGTAATTCTACTGCCTCACTACAACAGTAACGACAATAGTGATCCGCCTAACGCTAATCCAAGTGTCTTTATACATAATACGTCACTCTAGGCGGCTCTATCGGAAATTTATTTCTCACGTGATATTCACGCAATGTTGCATGCAATTTGCATGTGAGTATGCGATTTATAATAAATTGCATGCAATTTCGAAACCCTGCTTTGAACAATTAAACTGTTTTATTCTTCTTCACCAGTTTTTTTCTTTCGTAGCAAAGTGGAGGGTGGTGGTGTGGTGAAGTGTTCCAGAAATTAACGGACTAATGATGATGGATGCCCTCACCTGATTGGTTGAAATGTCGCCCTTAGCTGGATGCCCGGACTGGTCAATGGAGGACGCGATCTGAGAGCCGCCGGACGCACCTACGAACGGCCGGACGGCGCCAGGCCTGGGATCAGGCCGGACGAACGTGATAGAAGACATGAACAGTTGGGCTAGCAGGCTAAGCGGACGAGCAGACCACGGACCAAGGGGCGGATTGGTGGCGGATTGTTTGGAAGGTATGTGTGAAGGGAGCCTGAAGGAAGATGAGTGTTCTAGTGGATGAAGGAGGCACCGGGATCGGATGAGAAGCTGCCCAGGAATTGCTAGCGCCAGCGGCTAGGGAGCTCGGATGGATGGCAATCCGGCCGAGGCGGCCGGGTACAATGTACCAGCCGGACTGGTACCAGCTGGGTTCGGTGTACCGGACGGGTTGGTACCATCTGGGGTTGGTGTACCGGCCAGGCGGGTACACAAAAAATCGGAGTTAACCGGGGTACTTCGGGTAAGGCACACGACTGGTCAGCCGGGCTATTTGGGGTAGGTCACACAAAAGGGAGTCTTGTATATAGGATAAATCAGTATACGTTTCGCTTTCTTAGACACAAGTCGCTTTTATTGGTTCACAGCGGAGGGCTAACAAGGTCCCCTCTTGCTGTTATTGGTTTGCCCGGGGAAGGTTAAGTTAACCCACCGGAAGTCCCCTGACCGGGAGTCGCGGCGTCTTCGTATACTCACCTCAAGTCGCCCGTGTTTTGAACACGGTATTAAGTATTGGGAAGTGGTGACATTTTGGCCTTCTGTGGAAGAGTGTGGAGTTATATCTGGATTCCCCTTTACATACACATTTGGATTCACCCTTCATTGTTATTGGTTTAGCTGGCCGATTGATTATCCTCGGTCCAGCCGGCACTATACAAAGTTCAAGTATATTATTGGTTTAGCTGGCCGATTGATTATCCTCGGTCCAGCCGGCACTATACAAAGTTCAAGTGTATTGCCCGACGAGCTCCCCGGTGACGATTTTCCGCCCAGGAGCTACCCCTAGTCCTAACCCTCATCTCCCTATTCGACAGATTTACACTTTTCGCCCTAGGGTCCACCAGGAGAGCAAACCACCCAGTACTGACGGGTACACAAGGTGAGCTTTCAACATGCAACATCCGAGCAGTCACGATCAAGCGGATGGAAGTGACCGATCTAGCTGGCCGGATGCCGGATCGGATCATGACTCGGATGGACGGAGTACCCCCTCCGATAGTCAGTCGTCTGGGACCCCCGTGGGTGTTCGCATCTCAGGAAGATTTTCTGAGAGCGACTACACCACAATGGTGCGTGTGCCCGGATCTCTTGGTGACCCTGGATATCACCGCGAGTCCATAGCGGGCGAAAGACCTAAACCTGTCAAATTTGTTGACGATGTTGTGTCGGGTGCATTGGGGGAAGGCATATCGCCCCCAATGCTGCTGAAGATGGAAGGATGCGATGGTCGCCTCGGATTGGGGGAGTTCGATGATGAGATTAAAGAAGAAGTTACTCCCCTAGAGGCTCCGCCGGGGGCGGATTACGGTACTGTGCCGGATTACGGTACTACTCACTGTAGTGCCGGCCGCTACACGGATGGAGCCGGATCGGACTATGGTGCAAGTCGCCATTGTCCGAGGAAGAATCATGGTTCCGACCATGATCTTAACAAACAAATACATATTATGGATATAAAAAAAA